>QJSC01015167.1:654601-825981 GCA_003697955.1 Calidris pygmaea
ATTCTGTGATTCTGTGATTCTGTATGCCCAGATACTACAGTCATTAGAGACAGATGAATTTAGATGTTTAAAGAGCAAAAGTCTATGTGTCTCTGTCCTTTGCTTTTTAAAGAAATATTTTTCTGAAACTCTGACTTTTAGAAGTTCTTTCATCTTTTAATGGAATTTGTGTTCCTAACTTCCAAAGGCACTTCTGAATATTAGCCTTTTGTAACCATCTGTGATTTCTGAAGGGATCAGTGCTGAAATGATCCAGTACTTCCTGCCCAGTGCTTATAGATCTGCATAACTCCTTGACAACAGCAGAAGGATTGGTTCATAAAGTTAGGAGTCTTCTGCTAGAAGTCTTTGTTTCATAGCTTAAGTAATACATAGTCGAAGAAAAAGGAATCACTTGAAAATAGGACTTAAATCTAGAGATGTGAGAGTAGTGTCTCTGCTATTATGGTAAGCATCAGGATAGTCAAGACTGAAGAGGACTTGCATTTTATTGTACAATTACACATTTGATGGAAAGCTGGGCAGTTACTAAGACCTGAGATGATTGTCCCATCTTCCTGTCCCCCATTTCACCAAATGGGTCTTTTCTCTGCTGAAATTAGACCCCATTTTATGGGTCCATAGAGATTAGGGTATTGATTTAAATATTTTCATTTATTGAAGAAATATCAGTCTTTTCCCTGAGACTACAGGATGGAGAGAGACCCCAGGGTCCCAAAGCATCCTAGAGAAGTTGCCATTATTACAGCCTGTGCTCTTGATGTGAGTCTTAGTTCCTTTAGGGCCATGTTGGCTTTTTTGTGGACACAAAAAAATTAATGTCAGAAGACTATTTTTCTTATATTAACAAACACATAATATTTTGAAGTAGTATTTGCTTTTACCTCCTTTCACAGAGCTTGCCATCCAAACTATCTGGAACAAGGATCTGAATCTGGAGATCCTGATATTTTTAAAAACTGATTTCTAAGATGTAATGTTCTCTCTTACTCACCAGTCACTCTGTGTATGTTATTAGAAGCCCAAGTTTGAGTTCACTTAACCTTCTAGTGCCTATCTCCATGTGCCTAATTTTTCCAGTGGACTCCCAGTAAGTTGCATCCCTTCATCTTATTCTCAGTGTTCTCTGCTTTCCCAAGTTCCCTTGCAAAAATGAGAGACAAAACCCACAAGTCGGGTGCTTTCAGGGCACTCACTTTTTTCTTTTCCGTGTTGGAATCCTTTCTCTTCTTTTTTTCCCCTCATATCTTCCCCATGTGTAACTGACAGTGTCAGATGTAAAATTGGGTAGCAGATAACAGGATATTGTTGGGAAGGTGCATTGTTGAGCTGATACCATTTGTGGGAAGCTTAGATATCCCACGGTCCCAGTGGTAGGATGGTATATTTGACATAGTCAGGGATTCCCCTTTTGTTCTTAAAAGTGTTCTCTTTAAGTCCTTAGTGCTCAGTTTAGCTTAAGTCGCAGCACAGTGGCAGAGAGAAATCCCGGTTGATTTGGACCAGTGAGAGGGCATCTTTAAAAGTCCATCTGAAGACTCTGAAGTCCTATATTCAGTCTCCCAAAGGAGAATGCAGCATGATGTTTGAGGACATTACTCCCAATGTGAACTTGCTCTGTGCTGAACCAGAATTAATATGTTTTCCTAGAATTAGACACATTCCAGGTCTAGAAGCAGTAATAATACAAAGACTTTTCTTGCCAATTTCTGAAGAAAACTAGCTCTATCTCTTACTGTTGCACACATCCATTGTAGAGAGTTACTTTATTACTAATTTAGTTCAATTAATTCCAATATAGGTGGCTGATAAATTGTCAGTTAACTTAGGCTGTGTAGAGAATTTGAAGGCTCAATATTTCATGATAAAGAGCAATTAGGACAAAAAAAAATTCTACTGATGGTAGATGCTAAACCTTAGAAAATACCAATTTTAAACTAATCTCATAAACTGTTTATTTGATAGGTTTCTATATAAATTCATTCAGTGCTGAGTAATTAAGATCATCTGACTTAAGAGTATTTTTTCATACATCAAAGCACCACAGGGGGCGGGGGGAAAGGGAGACTTTACTCACTGTGTATGAATCCACTCATGTTTGAGATGAAGGTTAGTCACCAACCACTATCTAATCTCATCTCAGCTGGGTGACCTGTCTGAGCCAACTCAGCAGTTTTTTAAAGGAAGATACAGAAGTATCTGAACTCATATTCTTACCGGTGTGGTTGATATTATCTGTCCCTGGTTACTCAGATAATCTGACCAGAAAGTAAAGGACAAAAGAATTGTCATTTCTACCACTCAAATAATTTTCTTAATATTTCCCTTACAGTATGCTGGCAGTTGCTGGGATAAGGCCAAAACTGGTATTCACTCCTTAGAAGGCTCCTAAAACTTAAAAGCAAACACTGAGTGACAGAAAAACACATTTCAGACTGGAATTTACCTAAATAATAATGAAAGTGGAAAAAATTGTACTCTGAAGTCAAAAATGGTTCTCCTTTATCTGTTTGTGCAAAGCACCCACACATCACACGTGTGAAAGGGCTTTGATCTTCGTATGTAGCTCTTCAATGGTTAAAAAAATCCTTTCCAAGTATATTTTCTGATTACTTCAGTCTTTTTTTTTTACTTTAATTTACAGGTACCACTTCCACATGTGTCTATTTTAATGATTTGCTCTTCCAAATGATACTTATCAAATTAGCTTATTCCAGAAAAAGAATCCATGAGGTAGTCTTGCTCAATCAGCCTTCTTTCTCGAATTACTTCCTTATCTATGAAAATGCAGGTATTGCTGTTGATTACTTTTAGATAATTAAATAATGACAGAAGTGCCCAATTTATTAAATTAAGTAGCTTTGACTCATATTGCCTTTTGATGTATGATCTTAACTCCCATTAACACAGCTCTTGCTCCAAATACTGAAAGCAAATACCACTCTTTATTTCTGTCTTATGGACTAGATTCTAAAATAGTACAAAGCTTTTAGATTATTAAATGAGATTTTTGCAATCAGCACATTTTTAGTTTTTTAAATCAAATGTATTCCGACATAGAGTATACGTCGGTATTAAAACTGAAGTTTTCCCTAAAAACATTATAATTGTCCTTTTGTTTCATTACATTGCTGGGGAGAAGGTGTGAGCTGGGTGTTTGCAAACTCCCTGTCAGATTGAAGTTCTGGAGTCTGGTGTCACTGGGTGCTCCCTGTTAAACCCCCCTATTGCTTGGCAGGTCCTTGCTTTTCTCTCCCTCTTTGTACCTTTTGCCACTGAATACAAACTGAGAACGTAGAAGTTCTTTCTCTACAGATGTATTGCTCCTGTTAAGCTTATTAGTTTTCAGGTCCCCACCTAAATTCCTTAGCGTGGTCCTAATTTTAGAATATTAATGATTACAGTTTTTTTATTAGAGTTATTAGTCTTGTTTGATTTGAAGGAGTGAATTCAAGCAAAATATTTGAGTTTCTTTCTGGTTGGAGTTTTGGAAAAAAAAAAAGAAGGGAAAAGGGGATAGAATAAATGTGGGGAAAACAAAGAATAAAATTGAGAAAAGGTAATTAAAAAAAGGCTACTAAAGGAAAGATAAAGGAAAGAGAAGCAATTAGATTAACACCTCCCCTCCCACTATAGATTTTCTGCTCATTTATGTTAACGGAAATCTACTACAAGTCCAATGGAAGTTCTTATTTACAAGCAATTTTGACTGGCTGTGCGAGAAACGCACATTCTGTGCATCAGATTTCAGACGTGTGTGGCCCAGAATGGGCCACAGGAGAGGAAAGCCTAAATCCTGAATTCCTGTACCTCTTTACTGTGTGAATAAATCACATCCTTAAAGGGAAGAAAGGGAGTACTAGCTACCATTTTTATAAAATAGAAATAAGAGGAGTACATGTTTTCTGTCTAATTTGTTTTAAATTACTTCTGAGTAATCTGTCGAGGAATAGAAAACAATGACATTACTGAATGACTGAATATTTATTCGTGCAGACAGTACGTACTTACACCAATGTATTGCTAGAGATTAGAAGTTTCGATTGAAGTCTGGAAACACCATACTGTGAAACTAATATGCTGCTGATGAGGCCCAAAGGATCTCATCTCAGTTGGAATTTTGTCACAGGGAATTTCATCAAACCTGAGCTTATTAAAAATAAAACCACATTATCTGTTTGTTTTGTGAGCCCTTTATGGAGACTGTTCTTTGTCCTGAAAGTCCTCTCTTTTGCTGCGGTCCAATTTTTTAGAAACTCTCCTGTGCGAACACTTTTTTAGCATTTGCTGGCATCTTTTTGAGTTTTTTGACCTTTCTATAGGATTTATCATCACCAGTCTACCTGACTTTTTTCCAATTGCAGCAATTGCTGAGGGACTGTGATGCAGTGACGTAGTACCTTCTTTTACTTGCACTCTGCTTCCATTACTTCTTTCTTTCCTCGAAAAGAAACAGGGTGGAAGGTCTACATTCGTGATATTTGTGAAAAATACTCTCTATTACGATAACCAATCAAACCCAATAATTAGAGTCAAGGTTTACTGATCAAAACTGGACAAACCTCAAATATGCATTGTTTGGTTAATAACCAAAGTTAATGAGAAAAGCTTTATAAAGGGTGTGAGTGCAGTGGAGATGGCTATAAATACTTAATGATAGTGTAGATACATCTCAGCTAGTTTTAAGTTTTCTCTATCTGAGCTATCCGGATGCTAAGCACAGGTGTATTTGTCACAGCATAGAGACAGCAAGGCCCAAATTATTATCAGTATGTGATCTAAATAATCTAAATCTAGTTCAGAAATTTCTTCTCTGTCCTACAGTCAAAGGAATACAGAGCCTCTTGAGGTTATGAAATTTGATAGGGAAAAACTTAGGTGGGTGAGTAATGACAGCTGTATGCAGACAAGGAAATTAAAGTTGTATAGGTTTCTGTAGTTGTGATGTGTTTAAATTTTTTTGAGCAGAAGTTTTTGTATTACTTAAAATTTAGTTAATATAAGTGTGTGAAGAGTGTGTGTTAAGCTACCTACACTCCCAGTAGAAAGTATTCCCCTAATATTACCAATATAGAGAAGAGACATGTTCAACAAGCTAAACAGATCTGGACATGCTCAAGAAGTTGAGTGCTACATTGCTGCAATATGGATCAAATCTGGCTGTCAGATGACTCATAAGTGAAAGTGTGTCTCCAAATTATAACATAATTTTCAGTAATTTTCTCTGAAATTGCCTTAGATTTGATTAAGTTACTGCCAGAACAAAGTACATTTTCTGTGCATTAATCACTAGAAATGATCTTATTAGAAATAAATTAAAAATATAAGTAATACATACTGTGAATGATTGTTCTTTGTTTATGGATGACTGCAAGAGTAGCTTGAATTTTACAATAATTCATGAGAAATTAATAAGCAGTCATAATGAATAAACTTAGGGACAGTTTAATGACTATTCATCAACAGTTCATGCACAACAAATCCAAATGTTTATCAAAGATGTTCATAAACATAGTGCACAAACAGCTTTAATGAACTGATAAAGAACATTAATGAACATTCATTATGAATTTCCCTTTGCTGAGAATGACATCCTCAGAGGAGATCTAACATTTCAAATTGTTTTCCTTTTAAAGAAAAGAAACATGGTTGTTTAAAAATATCATAGTACACAGGATAGGGGTGAAAATAAAATACAAATTAAATTTTTTGTTGAGACCAAGAATAAGTCTTGGTGGAGTCTAAGAATATCTGCATTTGTCATGATCCATGTGAGGGATCCTCAAAGACCACTTAGCTAGAAGTCTGCCAGATATTTATAGAGAGTCATCATCTCCTACTTTGTGGATTGCTACCTTCACTGTAGATTTCATGATTGTCTATTTTCCACAGAATATAGAAAAATAGAAATGTAGGTCTGCATTATAAGAGCCTTTTCAAGGAGGAAAAGCTTGATCATTAAGTAGGAGAAAAGTAAGAAAAAATTCTAGAGGTGTGAGAAAAGGGAGTAATTAGCAACTTGCAGTAGGAAATTATTTCTAGAGTTGCATCTGAATACTAAATGATATCATCAAGTTCAGAATGGGACTGCACATTCATGAACAAGAGATCCACAAACAGGGGTTACTACAGTGAATGTGCAGGAATGTAGCCTCAAAACCATCTCAAAACATCCTGTTTAGAGGATATGAGGGAAATAATAAAGGTTGTGTGCTTGTATTTTCCGTAAATGGAGTGTCCCATTGCTTGTACAGGACAAAGATCATTAATCTAAGCCACTAGAGGTTTTCTTATGTTCTTAGATAATATTTTTTATCTTAGAGTTTAATCTTTGGGAGGTTTGTGGAAGATGTTTAAGTTAGAACGTGATGAGCACCAGAGACTTCATGGCTGAGAGACTGTGATTATCATTGTTTTCACACTCTGTAATGCCGAATGGAGGATTTACATTGATGTGTGTCTTTTAGAAACTTGTACTATTTTATTTCAGATTTCAACTTGTTTTGGTAGCAGACCATTTGTAATCCCAGTAACATTAATTAAATTATAACCTAAAATTTGGAAAAAAAATTTTGAACTTTCCATTACGTATTTCTTTATTGTCAATGCACAATGACTGTGCGCTTGAAGAGTTGTATGTATTATGTTTGTGGAAACTTCTTTCAGTTCATAAATTTTGAATAAAATTATTATCTCCTCCCCCAGTCGCCACCACCACTGCATTTATGGAAGAGTTGCTGCATAGGCCCTGGCATTTTTGCTCTTCCACATAATTATTTTGGAAACATTACGTATCAACACACATAATTTCATAAACATCTCTTCAATTAGCCTGCGATGGTGGCAGAACATCCACAAGAGCTATCAGAGATACAAGCCTATGTCACTGCCCAGTGCTAGCAGGGAAATAAAAAGTGGGAAGAACGAACTGTGGAATAACCTCAGGCTGTACTGCTTTTCTCAGAACAGTATGAAGTAAGTGCTTCCCTGTTTGTTTACCTCCATGCTGTATCTCCTGCTTTCCTCATTCAGAATCCTAATGCAACAAAATGGACCAGAGAAAGTCTGCAAGACCTTTGAGAAAGACCAGTCAGCACATTGACAACCCCATTTGATATCTGAAGGAAGAACTCCTAAGCCGTTTTCTTCCCAGAAAACCTAAAGCATTCAATTTTATCCTAAATGTTAGTGTAAAAAGTTATATTTCTTCTCACCTATCACAGAAACAGAATGATAGGCAGGAGAACTTCAGCACAGCAAATTAAAATCATAAGCTCAGGAAAACAGCTTAACACTTTCTTAGTTTATGATTTTGGTTATGAGTGTATCTTAAGAAAAAATAATCCTTGTAGTTAGGAGCTATATATTATTCCTTTTGATTGTCATTTCACTGTTGAAAAATGACTATTTATGTGTTATATTTTATTCATATTGCATTCATAATGCAAAGTAAAAAGTGTGTAAAGTATTTATTATAGAGCACGGTTCGTTTTCGTTAGAGACACAGTGAGAAGTAGACTAATCTCTGTTCACATTCACAAAATACAGCTATGGGTTCCATGTTATTTCTAGCAACTGACTGAAGTTTCACCAGCACAATGATGAAGGCCCAGATGAAAGACTCGTTAAATATACACTGGTTCCTTCTCACAGCAAGTTAAAATGATATGCACAGCATATTAATCACAATTTCATTGCAGAAGCATTGGAGGTCAACTGAATAAAATCACATTTATCTGCAGAGGAACCGGGGGAACAAAACATTATTCCTTCAACTGGGATATGCTTTTTTATCTCTAATTCATAGTTATTGGAATAAGATGAAAGCTGTACTAATCATTGCACTGAATTTGCTTTGCATACAGAATAACTAAGCTGCTTCTGGTGTTACTACTACTAAGAACTCTGTAGATGCTCCTATAACTCCTTATGCTCAAAATCATGTTATGGGCAAAAAGGGAACTTATGTATATAAAGCCAAGAATTTATTATTAGTATAATTGAAATCTTAACAGTCTAATCATTATTAGCCCACATCTAATTACTGCAAGAAAGGAAAGACAAGTGGAATGGAAAAGTCTCAGTAATAGCAATCCAGTTAAAACTTTTACATATAGAGATGCTGGAAACTCCCCCTTGTCCTGGTGTTACGCTCATCCTGCTACTGCTTTTCTGGTTCCTGCGGTCAATGACACAAGTCTGGTGTTGGTGGAGGGGGGGTACAGTCTGTTGTTAGCAGCAAATCCTTCTTAGTTCTCTTTATTACCCCTAAAAGTAAAGCAAAGGAGGAGCTTCAGCAAAGGAGGCCGAGGGGAGACCTTGCTCTCTACAACTACCTGAAAGGAGGGTGTAGAGAAGTGGGGATTGGTTTCTTCTCCCAAGTCACAGGCGATAGGACAAGAGGAAATGGCCTCAAGTTGCGCCAGGGGAGGTTCAGATTGGAGATTAGGAAAAATTTTTACACTGAAAGGGTTACTAAGCACTGGAATGGGCTGCCCGGGGAAGTGGTTGAGGCACCATCCCTGGAGGTTTTCAAAAGATGGGTTGACATAGTGCTTAGAGACAGACATAGTTTAGTGATGTGGGTTTTTTTTTTGTATGGTTTTCTTTTCGTTTTTTATCAGAGTTACATTGGTGGTTGGACTAGATGATCTTAAAGGTCCCTTCCAACCTGGATGATTACATGGTCCTATGATTCTAAAAGCGATTTTTTTTTTCCCCGGCTCCATTTCTTTTACTGATCACCAACGAGATCCTTGGGGTCTCCAGTGTTGGGTGTCCATCTCCTGTCACCCCATGCCTGCAGTCCTGCACTCCATGGCCAGTCTTCCCATTTCTCAAGGCTTCTACGAGGCCTGTATTTCTGCTCACTGCATTATTATGTTGTAATCATAAACATCTCATTTTACACAGAGTTGTTACTTATAGAATCATAGACAGGCTTCTCAAAAGCACCATCATTTAAGAAAATAAGTCTTTGGCGCAGTGCATGTTCCAAATTTGGAGAGGTCAGATCAATAACGTAATGTGTTCACTTTTAATTTCATCTAGAGGATCCTGACTATCTACCACACAGTGCCGCCTGCTATACATATCACTGCTTTTGTCTTTGGCACCGTGCCTGCAATATAACACATCAAGAGGAATTTTTCCCTGAATTGTGGAACAAATCAGAGGTAGACAGGCCTTTAAAAACAGATTTGATTTGCCGTTTTTTGCAAGCTTTCTGAGGCAAAGTGATAAACCATAGAGCAGCCTGAAATAAAGTGACAAGAGCACTCTATCAGTCCCCATACGCTTAGCTATGTTTCACTACCATGCTGCCCTCAAAAAGAGTTTACGAGAAATAAAAAGAGCTATCAGTTTAATACACTTTTGTAATATCAGAAATGCTGAATCATGGATCCAAGTAAGCCCTGTGTATAAAAACATTGAATGTTGAATGAGTTAATTATATATTACCTAGAAACTTCTACAGTCACTCTTTTTCCATTGATGTCCCTATGAAATATTTAAAAGATATTTATTGGGCTGGATTTTGTTGAATAGTATTTTTTTTATTGTTTTCAAAGCATCAGCTGAAGATTTTTTTTTAAAAAAAAAAAGAATTCTTAAATTAAAACAGTCTTCAGTGAACTTTCCTTTTTCACCCATCCATGAGGGAAATACAAGTGTTCTAGGAAGGTTTAAATTTTGATGGAAAGTTTAAATAACAAAGCCCATAAATTTTAAGAATTAAAAGAAGAAGTAACTTAATGAAGTGTGAGGAAAACAACACCCAAACCACAGTACTCAGCTCTCCAAGGCCCAGGTGCCTAATACTGAGATTCTGTTAGGAACACTGAATATGTACGGCAGATGCACAGATAAAAAGACACAATAAATCAATGTAGAAAGAAATCTTGAGATTGATTCCTCCATCATACAAAACTTTTTAGATAAAAACATTCATATTTCAACACAACCAATGCTAATAAGGTATATTAAAAAAAAACAAACACCCAAAGTAGGTTTGAGTCTGCATTTTTGGCTGGGGATTAGAAATAAATAACGTCATAGTCAAGCTTGTTGGGCTAGGATATTCCCTATTGGGCTAGGATACTCCCTCTTAGAAAGGTATCCTCTATAGATTCATTACTTTAAAGAACTTTTTATTTTTTATATCTGAAAAATATACAGTATAATATGATTTAAACTATAGAAGTCCTTTACATTTCTCAGCATAGCAGTAAATTTCTTAAGGAAGGGCTGGTAGCAATAGACAGTAAAGAGACACCTTTCTTTGAGATATGGGACTACATGAAGGTAACAAAACCTCCAGGTAAAAATGCAATAAAATAGAATAAGCTCTTATCTGCTCAAACTGGGATTGGCAGTCTTTATTTTTGGGGTGGTAGAAATATATGATAAGTGCTTCTGAAGAATAAATCCACATATAGCCTTCACTGGGCAGGAATGTGGGCTTTCTGATAATCTCACAGGGGGATTAGTGAAAATCCCTGTAGGCTGAAGAAATTAGGCTTCCTTGAAGGTGATATGAAAGAAGAAAGAAAAAGTAAAGTAGCTCATCCCAAGGAGAAAGAAAGAATGGTTGCAACAAAAATCTGTCCTCAGAGGGTATGCTTTAAAAAGCTGTCTTTTCAGGTCTAAAAAAAAAATATAAATAAATCAGATTTATGTCTCTCTAGGCCAAAATAGTATATTAAAAAGCTTTCAGTATACAATTACTAATTAAAAAAAAAATTTGGAGCTGTATCAATTGTGCATAAATTTCCTAGGTTTCAAACATGCTTCAAATTTGTGAGCTTTTGTGAGCTTTTGTTCTTCACTATTCAATTATTCTTCACTAATAAATATATTTTTAATTTTATGAGGTTTTTTTAGTATTTAACTTGCCTGTCTTGCTCTTTAGACTGTTTTTTTCTGTTAATATACACTGAAATATTAAGCATGTAAACTGGAGTGGACCACAGTGGAATCTAGGGAAGCAGAAATTAACAGGGGTGGCAGAGGAAACTTTGTTTCTTCCACGTCTTTTTTCCCTAATCAAACAGCGTGTTCTTACTTCTACCAAGGAGTGCTGTTGCACAGTTGGTGTTCTCTCCAACTGCGTGCTCTGGAGGTAATAAGCTCAAGTGAGTCTGTAATGACAGCCAGACCCGTTATTCTACCTACCTATTACCTTGTCCCACGGGTCCACTTTCTTGATCTGAAATGTCCTAATAACTGCTTTATGCAGAAGTGAGAGAAGTGTCCTTTTGCTTTCTCTTCACATCCAGACTGCCAGATTTTCTAGTGAGAGTGTGTTGTAACCTCTAATATATACAGACATAGAATCATAGGATCATAGAATGGTTAGAGTTGGAAGGAACCTTGAAGACCATTGAGTTTCAACGCCCTGCCCTGGGTGGGGACACCTCCCACCAGACCAGGTTGCTTAAAGGCCCATCCAGCCTGGCCTTGAACCCCTCCACGGATGGGGCAGCCACAACTTTAAATTTAAAAATATTCCCTCTTTGAGTTTAAAGACATTCTTACTTCATTTGGCTTATTGAATAGTTCTTTGCCATATATTGAAGCTTCTTCAAGAGACAGTTCAGCATAGGAAGGACATGGACCTGTTGGAATGGGTCCAGAGGGAGCCACAAAGGTGCTCTGAGGGCTGGAGCCCCTCTGCTGTGAGGACAAACTGAGAGAGTTGGGGGGGTTCAGCCTGGAGAACAGAAGGCTCCAGGGAAACCTTGAAACCCCTTCCAGTCCCTCAAGGGGCTCCAGGAAAGCTGGGGAGGGACTCTTGATCAGGGAGGGGAGCCATAGGATGAGAGGTCAAGGTTTTAAACTGAAAGAGGGAAGATTTAGATGAGATGTCAGGAAGAAATCTTTTCCTGTGAGGGTGGTGAGACCCTGCAATACGTTGCCCAGAGAAGCTTTGGCTGCCCCATCCCTGGAGGTGTCCAAGGCCAGGTTGGACGGGGCTTGGAGCAACCTGGTCTGGTGGGAGGTGTCCCTGCCCAGGGCAGGGGAGTTGGAACCTGATGATCTTTAAGGCCCCTTTCAACTTGACCCATTCTATGATTCTATGAAGATGGAGGAAGTTGGAAGTGTGTTTGTTTAGGAGGTGGGAGATGCTGGATCAAATCCTGTCAGAGAGAGGAGTGAAGTGATCCTGAGTAGTGCACTGTTTGCTGATTATATTAGTTGTCTAATATGATCTATCTAGTTGTTCTCTAAGTAATGTCTTGTATAAGCCTTTATCTTCATAGGAGGGTTCAGAGATACAAAATCAATTGATTCAGATACAAATGAGGATTACAAAATGAATGGGAACTAATAACTTCAAGCAATTACTACAACTTAATAAACTGAAGGGAATATGGTTATGTTGGCAAAGTCCATTATTTTATGGAAGATATTGTATTACGCAGATAGTGCTCTATGAACAAAAGATCTTTTGAGGGTCTCTAATTGAGTCTTTTTCTAACCTTGATAAAATGATTGAATTCTGTAATCACTATTGGGCAGTTTTTTTCATTGAGGTGTGTGTATGTGTAATTTCAGACTTCTGAGAATTCATTTCAATGTAAGATTTTTGCTATTTCCTACAACTAACCTGTGGGTAGAACAGTAAATGCCCCTTGATTGGTCTCAAGGTTATGTTTTATCAGGTTGCTAGGGAAAAAAAAAAAGGAAAACAACAAAAGCACAATGGAGTTGCTCTCAGAAAGCTGTCATTCATTCATCTTGAACAGGCAATGCCAATAATCTTAAGTGAAATCACTCTTTCTTTTTTTTTTCCTTTTAAAATCTTTGAGAAGGGTTGACTCTGAGCTTTTAAGCAGGTCCAAGGAACTATTCACACTTTAATCACGTTCTTGTCCTGTACTAATACCCCCCGGAGAAGCAATAAGCAAATCCAGGAATGTTTGATGTGGTGTCAATGCTCCTGAAATGAATCAGAACTTTCATCTAAACCCTGAGCTGTTAACCGGGATTAATATTAAAATGACAAGCTGAGGGGAAGATGTACAATTTCTTCAGCCATAATACAGTATTCCCTGTATTTAACTATATCTACTAATGACATGACAAGCAATTAATATATCGATGGGATCGAGTAATAGCTATGGACTTTCCTAAGAGCTGGCCTTTCCCTGTGGTCTAGAATACTCCCTGATGCTGAGAACTGGTTTCTGACTTTTGTCGCCTACCATTCCTGGTACTGCTGGATGGGTTGGGAGCTTTCAGAGGAGTCAAGTTGTTCTTTAGACAAAAATAATTCTGTATATTTCCTAGCACAGTTTGGCTGCTTTTTGCTTTGTTCACTAAGCAGATGCTCTATTCTGTAACGATGCTTTTGAAGTCCCTCCTCTAAAGCCAGCTATTTGGTATGTTAACAGATACATGACCTTTACAGAATCACAGAATGATACGGGGTTGGAAGGGACCTCTGGAGATCATCTAGGCCAACCCTCTGCCAAAACGGGGTCACCCAGAGCAGGTCCCACAGGAACCTGTCCAGGTGGGTTTTGAACATCTCCAGAGAAGGAGATTCTACCACCTCTCTGGGCAGCCTCTTCCAGGGCTCTGCCACCCTCACAGGAAAGAAGTTCCTCCTCAAGTTTAGATGGAACTTCTTATATCCAAGTGTGTGCCCGTTCCCTCTTGTCCTGTCACTGGGACCACTGAAAAAAGACCGGCCCCATCCTCCTGACACCCACCCTTGAAGTATTTATAGGTGTTGATCAGATCCCCCTTCAGCCTTCTCCTCTCCAGACTAAAAAGACTCAAGTTCCTCAGCCTTTCATCAGCAGAGAGATGCTCCAGGCCCCTCATCATCTTTGTAGCCCTCTGCTGTCCCCTCTCCAGCAGTTCCCTGTCCTTCTGGAACTGGGGAGCCCAGAACTGGACCCAGTGCTCCAGATGCTGCCTCACCAGGGCAAGAGGAGAGGGGGAGGATGACCCCCTCTCGATCTGCTGGCCATGCTGTTTTTAATGTCCCCCAGGAGACCTTTGACCTTCTTGGCCACAAGGGCACATTGCTGGCTCATGGGAAATTTAGCTATCTTGTTTTGATTTTGGTACATCCCCTGGCTTCACAAAGTTGGTAGCAACCAAACTGGCTTTGGTGGTGGAAAGATGACATTTCCTTTCCCTCACCCCTGACCAGCCACAGAAGTCCTTTTGCTTATTAACCCCTGAACTATCAGCTCCTGACGAACCCTGGCAGCCTGCCCCTTCACTCAGCAAATGGGAGAAAGCTGGGACATTCCCTACCCCCCTCTCCTCCAGTCTGACGAGTTGCAGCCTGTGAGGGGTGGACCTGTTCCCCTCCAGGCTCTGGAAAACCGAGCTCTCAATGTAAAAATCATTTAGCTCTCTAAAACAGCTGAATTCTTAATTAGAACTTATGAGGTTTTCCAATGTTTCCATGCAAATATGTCTTGATCCTTTTCTTTGGAGATCAATTCTAGGAATCAGGGTTTCTCTTCTTTAATTTGTCCTTTAATTTTTCTCCTTATTACTGAGCCTAGCAACCAAGGGGCCAATTAATGTTAATTGTGAGGAGCTTTCTTAGATACAGATACTTCCCCATCAAGAAAGGGATTGATGCCACCACATCATCCCATGTAGTGCACAGAACTTAGCAGAGAACGAGGCCTGAGCCGTTACTGACCTGTGAGGCAAACACAAAGATAGTAAAAATATTCTGACTTTTCCTGCAGGTGCATGTCAAATTGCTGCTCGAGGGAGGGGCAAAATGTGTTTCTTTCTCACAAATGAGCAGATCAACCCACTTACTTGAAGTTTAACTTTTTTTTTCTGCTACAACAGAAGACTGAGGAATTTATGCACAGGACTTTGCAACAGACCTGTTTTCTTAAGCCATCTTTTACTACTAGCTGTACTCATTATTGCTGGGGTTTTTACACTGTATATAAAATAAGCTATTTTTTGTCGAGTCATTGTCACTTCTAAAGCTCCCAATGTAGTAAAACATAACTGCTATATTTCTTGTGGATTTACAGAGTTTCATCATTTCTTCCTTTGGTACAAACCATATTGCATTTAAAGGACTTGTTGCCAGGGATGTGGTTTAAAAAGAGTGGATCATTCTTTTGAAAAGCTTTGATCACCGCAGTCATATTGTTGCACCTTTTATCTTGCTGGTACATTGATTTTAGCCAAAGATTGCCTTTCATGAAACTCTGAACTTTAAAAGCACCTCAGTTTCAAGAAAAAATATTCTGTGAAACATCTGAAGGCTCAGTTTTGATCTTTTTATGTGCATATTACTTCGAACTTATTTTCTGTGGGACAGTTTTATAACGCTTATGCTTCTAAAATGTGAATTACTCACTACCAGTATGGAAAAAAATTTAGAAAACTTTAAAGTGTATGAAAACAATCACATGATTCTGCCTTTCAATTGTGATCTTTTTTTTTTTTTTTGTTAATTAGTTAATTGGGCAAATAACCTGTGCCTTGATGTCATTATATATTTGAAAGCTGAGATTCAAGGGGTGAATGTGTATCATGTAATTTTAATTTGTTTTTCTTAATGTCTACTGTGCTTTGGTATTCTCTAGAAGTTTCTTAACTGGACTACATAAAACACCTTGTATCTTTTAAAAAATGTGCTGAGAGAGGTGCAAGGAAATCTATGTTTGCCTGAAAAGCAGGATAAAGAAAGATTTGAAGAGTGTGCTACAAGTATTATCACTACACTGCATGATTTCTAGTATAATTGGAAGATAACTAAATAGACATAAAGTAAAGATAAAAAATCATGTTTGAACTCTGTGACTCCACTCTACTCTTGTTTGTGTTTCTGAGCTTGCGGCACTAAATCTCATGCCATTTTTTAAGAAAAATAATCAAACCATAATAATAATAAAACATAAGCCTAACTATTAGGCTTACCATGTAAATTCTAGCACACCATCAAATGGCAGGAGAAAGCCTTCATATTAATTAATCTCTTAACAAAATAAATCTAAACAAAGTTGCTCTGCAAAGGCACTGCAAGAACACAGGTCTGGCAACCTCATCTGAACAACCAGTAAGGAAAGGAAAAGTCTGTGTTTAAGTAGATATTGCTCTAACTCAAGGTCAGTCTGTGCTCCCAGCGCACTCCCACATCGACATTCAAATTCCCTCTGATATTTTTCTCTCAAAAGTCTTCATTTTAGCCAGAAATGTTCCCAAACAGTAGCCAAATGAGAGAAGTATCTGGGACTTTCTAGGGCACTGAAACTTCACATGTATTGCACACACTACAGTATGGACAAATTAATGCCTTGATTTTATATTTCTCTATAAATTCATATTCTGGAAACTTTATTTTCTCAGAGTGTCTGAACATCTTTTATACTTACTCATGTCTAGACTGAAACGAAAGAGATACGATTTTACTTTATGTCTCAGTTGTCTAAATTTCCCTTAGTAATGCTGGACATAAACTATTTGAACAGAGGGAAAAGTAAAATATCGTTTTAAGACCCATCTAAGTCTCGCTGTTAAGTGGTGTCAATTTCTTCATTAAAAGAAATATTAAAGAATTTACATAAATTTTCCCTATCTTAGTTGGATAAGGTGTTATAAAAAAGTATTATTCCAAAAACAGTTGAGACAATGATATCTTCCATTCCCTTTCAACAATATTTGGGACTAAAATCCCAAATAGTAGAGATATGCAATATTTCCCAACATTTCTCTCACATTTCTTAGAACCCTGTCTTCAGATGGGTGGAAAAACATTCCTGGAGATGCTCTCATGTTCATGTCTTGTGGTAGAAGCATGTGGTTTGTGTCTTCCAACCCACATTCAGTTTGCGGAGCCAAATTCTTTATTTCCAGAAAAAAAAAATAATCTATAAACCAGGTGATTCTTTTAGAGCTTTTAAGAAATATTTCTTGTTTTCTGTTTGCTCTAGATAATACTTGGTTCAGTAACCGTCAGAACGAAGTGTCACACAATCTTTCTCCATAGTAATTCATAAAGTCAGTAGTCAGATGGACAAGAATGTTAAAAAAATAGTTTAAAAATGCTTCACAATTGATGAATGTTAAAAAAAAATGTGTACTGCAGACATTCTTGGACTGCACCCACTTTCAAAATGCTGATACTGGAATTGGAGAAAGATGTGAAGGGGCCAGGTTTAATGAAGAACAGGCAATATTTTGATGCCTTTTTGTTGTCTATATTTGCTAGTAGTGAAACATAATAATTCATTCTAGTCACAGTCCCTTAATAGTAATTCCAAATATGTTAAGTTTTGTTGTTTGACAACGTCTGAATGCTTAACATTTCCATTGTTACTGGGCACAAGTTTATGTGTCAGGGAGAAACTGAAAAGGCTGTGAAGCATTTTTAGCATTGCTCAGTGTAGTGGATGTGACTAAGAAAAGGCTTGAGTGCTGTGCAGTCCCACCACCACCAGCATCACAGCCTGATTCATCCAGACTGTGGCATTTTCACCTTCATAAAATATTTCTAAGTCTTCTTGTAGTGTACTGAAGATTTCTAGGCCAGATATTTCCAGGAAGAAATCTTTTAAGTCAGACTACAGGAAGCACTCTCAGAACTTAAGCTTCCCATACCCTAAACCTACCTATTAGATTCCGCTGCTGCTGATAAAAGTTTGAAGCAGCCTGAACCTGAACACCTATGGACAGATGAGTGATGCCAACATCACCAACTGCTGAGAAAACAGCTCCTGGTTCAGCAATGCAGAAAAGAATCACAGAATCAAATTGCTGAGGTTGGAAGGGACCTCTCAGATCATCAAGTCCAACCATCAGCCCAACACTGACAAAGCAATCACGGGGTTGACAATTAACCCATGGTGATTAGGGAAACCTCCTTACACAGGTGATCTTGGAACACACTTGCTCTCCCTGGTATTTCCTGAAGAGCTGGATGGAGTGAAGGGAGAAAGAATCATGGTGTAGAAGAGCTCATCCCCACTGCTGTCTTGTCTCCACTCATCTGCTCAACACTAAGCCCCAAACAGGTCCCCCTTCATCTTTCTACTTTAAGAACAGGGAGAGTCCTTCAAAGGGCTCCTTTGCAGCTGCAAGGAGATACATGAGAATTTTGGGTGTGGAATCTTATAAGGGGTTTTTTTGTAATTTTATTAACAACACATTCCTGGAACATCCTTGGAAGTTCAGCTACTGTATTCTCTTCATGCATAATTAGAGAACTGATTTCTGAAACAAGGAGTGGAGGGAATCAAGGGTTCTCTCCTTTATTACTCCCAAATTCCTAAAACTTCCTAATAAATTCTAAAAAAGTCACAAATTTTGTTAAAAAACCAAATTCTATAACAATCATTAGCACACCATAGTGTTCTTATTTAGGTTTTCTCGAGGTTTTAAAGTTTTTTGATGCAAATGTTATCTTTAAATTGGATGTGTGCACAATATTTACTGAAAGAAATTCTTACTTTGCCTGCAAAGGAACTCCACTTTTAAGCATTTCTTGCCTGACTGGGCGAGGACTGTTATGTTATGCGGAGTGTCACACTCCTTTATTTAAACTCAGGTACTGAATCAGTGAAACCTCCATCACAGTTTTAAGCAGCTCTTGAACCCAACCAAGTACAACACTAAAACCCAGTAAGAAAGCACCGTAAGTGGAAAAGTTCTTCTGCTGTTGAGATGTTAACAGCGGGAAGAGTTACAGATCATGAATTTATTTCATCCTGACAAGCAACTGTTGCCAGTAAAAACAAGACAAAAAAGCAGCACTTTGACTAACTGAAGTTGACCTCTGCCAGTTACTTTGTCAGACAAAAAAATGGTAAGATGTCACTTTGATCATGAATAGCTCATAAATACGCAAATCTCCACCTCCTGCTTTGGAATGCTCGCTCAGATTCCAAACGGGGATGAAGCAGTTTGGTGAAAATGAATTATGCTGATTTGTCAGCAAAGTGGTTGATTACTGCATTATGCAAAACTGTGAGAGCATATCTATGTGAATGTCTCTGGAGTTCCTCAAAAGGTTAAACATTAGAGTCTGATGACAGCAGCTGGGGAGGCAAGTCCAAATTTGTGCACAGGATACAGTGTCAGCTCTGTTCACATACTCATGTCACTCGATGGCATTAGGAGGCAGATCTGCACACAGTTACACTGTTATTTGAATATGGAAGCACTTCCCCAAACATCTGGTACCTCAGCAGAGTTCATGAATGCTGAAATCTCTATGTGTAGGGAAAGGAGAGAAAGAAAAGCTAAAAGCAATGGGAAGAGCATCACTGAGTTTATCTTCCTGGCACCCAGCAGAAAAGGACCTGAGGGTGTTGGTCAACAGCCAGCTGAATATGAGCCAGCAGTGTGCCCAGGTCGCCAAGAAGGCCAACGGCATCCTGGCCTGTGTCAGGAACAGCGTGGGGAGTAGGACTATGGAAGTGATTGCCCCCCTGTACTGGGCACTGGTGAAGACCAACCTCGAGGCCTGTGTCCCGTTTTGGGACCCTCACCACAAAAAAGACATTGAGGGGCTGGAGCAGGTCCAGAGAAGAGCAACGGAGCTGGTGAGGGGTCTGGAGCACAGGTCTTGTGAGGAGCAGCTGAGGGAGCTGGGGGTGTTCAGCCTGGAGAAAAGGAGGCTGAGGCGAGACCTTCTCGCTCTCTCCAGCTCCCTGAAAGGAGGGTGTAGGGGGGGTCGGTCTCTTCTCCCAAGGAACAGGTGATGGGACAAGAGGAAATGGCCTCAAGTTGCACCAGGGGAGGTTCAGATTGGATATCGGGAAAAATTTCTTCACTGAAAGGGTTATTAGGCATTAGACCAGGCTGCCCAGGGAAGTGGGCTGTCCCTGGAGGGATTTAAAAGCCAGGCAGACGTGGTGCTGAGGGACATGGGTTAGTGATGGGTTTTATCAGTGTTGGGTTAATGGTTGGAGTCCATGATCTGAAAGGTCCCTTCCAACCTTGGCAATTCTATGATTCTGTAAGTGTGAACTGAGTGTGCCAAGATTCCCAGGGAAGTGGGTGAGGAGGCAGAGCATTTTACCTCCACAGAGGTTGAACTACTGAGGGAAGTATTAACCCTCTCAGTTTGTACAACTGAGAAGTAAATTGGGATCAAAACAGGCAGCAAGTTGGGCTGATGGATTAGGCATCTGGGGAGTTAATGAGTCTCTTTGCCAGAGTACAAAAGAAAAGAATGTTTGGAAGGTTGCAAGAACTTTGCAGTGTTAAAAGCCTAAAAATATAGCTGTTATTCACCAGTAAACAAACTCGGTTTAGAGTAAAGGTTGTCTTATTTTGAGAGAATCTCATAACACTAGTCAGGTGATTAATGTGCAGTTTGTGGCAGGATACGAAGGCTACGAAAGCTATGAAGGATGTGACTTCGAACAATTTGCAAAGAAAATCTGATGTGCTAAACCCGTTCTGAAATACACATCAACATAGGTGGTCTTTAACAACACAGTATGACTTTAAGACAAAAATATTTAAAACATCAATGCAATACAAATGGGTCTTAATGGCAATTTTATTCTGAAAACTTTGCCTACTGCCTTATGCATATGCAGGCATGGATGTTTACAAGAAAACTCCCAACAGACCAAGCAGCTACCTCCTTATGCTACTGGAAAGAGACGGAAGGTCTAAGAATATGCTATTAAAAAAGAAGAGAGGTTTAAGAACTGCGTTTATCAAGAGCTTTACTGAATTTTAAACATATGGCATAGGACTTTTCAAATAAATTTCAGCTTTCTATCAAGCCTTCTGGAAAAATAATAGGGTATCTAAAATAAATGGAGGTATAGTCTGATTTCCCTGTCTATTCTGCAGCATTAAAAGTAGAAACAAAACCCAAAGGAACAAAAGATCCTCAAGTTTAATGTTTCTTTTGCTACAAATATCAAACAGAATAGTGAAAAATTGCTGAATGAAAGTGTCAAAATATATGTTGACATATCTGAAAATCAAATCTAAAATTTGTGGATATTTATTAGCTGTAAGTGAACCCTATATGTACTAGATACTTATATCATTTAAGTAGTATACGGAAACAATATTCTTTCTTCAGAATCTGGATTGGAACCTGGTATTTGGAATTAAAGCAAACCTCCCATACCCAACAAGTGGTCTTACTAAACAGATGCCACCTTAGAGAAATAAGGATTAAGTCTTACAGACATACTTTGCCATTTCGTCTTTGGTTTCTGTGCTAATTCAGGAAGACTACTGTGGAGATGAGAAGACATGAAAAGAAGCATGCTCAGGTTATGATTTTCAACAGATCATGAATATTCCGGTTCCTGCCTTGACATATGCAGTGCTGATTGCATACTTAAGGATTCAGCAATTCATGTGTTACCACTTTCCAATGTACAAAGGCATCTTAAAAGGAGCCAAGAAAAATCGGGAAAAACCTGGAACTGATTGATAAGAGCCAGCTTCACATTGAAATTACTTTTCCTAAAAAACTGCTCGCATCTGTCTGCCTTGCTGTTATAAGCAGTTAATCTCATAAGGGCAAAGGATGTCATAATTTTAACTTGCTCAAATTAATAATATTTATTGTATTACATAATCTTACGTGGTTAAGAAGAGCAGAGAAACCCTGCATGTGATTTATGCTTTGCTCAAGTACCTTAGTGTTCCTAAAGACTTTTACACTGTTTTAACTCAGGATCAATTAACTCTATCAAATTGGAAAAGGTAATATGCAAGAAGATGGAAGAGCACATCCATTAATTGCCCTTATTCCTCCTCTGCTAAGCAACAAACCAAGCACGAATTTCTGTGATCTATCAGCTAAGAACACTTGGTAAACTGTTTTCCACTACTTTGTTGAAAAAAGACTCAAAAACCAGAGACGTATCAGCACAAAATGTGTGAGATGATGAGAGGGATGTATTTCCTTTACCCTTCTCCCTGTGGTTCTCCAGTTTTTGCAGCACCACATCCCATTGTAGCTGCTCTGGTCTCTTGCGTGGCAGACATAGACAGTCAACATTAACATGGGTTAACAGTTTTTTCTCTGCTGAAGGGCTTTGTGCTGAAGACCTGCTTCTAGCATGACACTTGCACATGTGGAGCTGGTCTTGTTTTCCCTAACATCATCACCACATCAAGTACAAGAGAGGAAAGGACGGCGAAACTGAGACACTATTAATGTCTCTGTTGACTTACATGCATACAAAGCTGGTTTCCAATGAGTGGATATTTTAGTCTAAAAGATACTCAAGGAAATAGGGCTGGATATTTATTGCAGTCAGGGGGATAATGAAATGAAATTCTAAATTTTAATGAATAGGTAAAATGAAATTATTTTTCTTGCTTGAAACTTTTTTAATTTACAGAATGCATGGTGTCGTATATTTGAGTAGTAAATCAGCAACTGGAAAGAAAATATATTTTTTAAAAAGTAGAAAAGTAGAAAATGTTTCCATGATATGGACTGTTAGATATGTCATGTTAACTAAAATTTTAAATATTTTTAGCATATACACATATTTTTTTAAGATTTATTTTTCTTTATAATTCAGATGTAGTATTTACTAGATATTAAATATTGAGCTATTAAAGTTCTAAGAAACATTGATTTTTTTTTTTCTTTTGTTCTTTTTACCTGTATTATTAAAGCTCTGAGTGGACTGAGAGTGGATAAGAGTTTGGGAATCCCTTGAATATTCAAGTGTTTAGGATACTATGCCGATGTAGGATTTCATTTAGAGTGTTGCCATTTGGAGGTCTCAAAAGGCCAGCACGTATCTGACATGTTACTCAGTTGAGCACATAAAAATTTTACATGTGTAGTTTGGTGGGAGAGAGAAGGTCAATGGAAGAGGTGTGTTTCCTGGCATTTCAGTGGGCGAAGGATATCAGAGCTGAGGAATAGTAAATGGGAGAAAATGCCTATGTGAAAGACTAAGAGCAAGTTCACAAAGGGTGAAGAGGCATGGCTGTCTCTGAGGATGAGAGAAGAAGATGCAACTGCTTAAAAACAGCAAAAAATGCCAGAAACGGCATTCAAGCATGTTCATAGGGAGAAACAAAACATTCACTTTCTTTACACAAACCTTTTTTTCTGATTAATGATGATGACCTATAATAACATTATATTTATTTATATTGTATTACATTTATCTATATTATATTATCTTAAATTATAATATTATATTCTATTTATCTATATTTATTTATATTTACATTGTGCATACTCCATCCCTGGAGGGGTTCAAGGCCAGGTTGGATGGGGCTTTGAGCAAGCAGGTCTAGTGGGAGGTGTCCCTGCCCAGGGCAGGGGGTGGCACTGGATGGACTTTAAGGTCCCTTCCAACCCAAACCATTCTATGATTCTATGATAACATTTTTTCCCCAGTTATAATGGTTGTTAATGGAGTGTTGAAAAAACAAAATCAACACCAATATTCATTTAAATGCAAACATTTTGTTTCCATGGAAAATGTAATAGATCTATCAGTAATCGTGCTGAAGGTAAGGGTTTTAAAGAAAATTATGTGAATAACTTGATTTTGAATGAAGTTTAAGATTTTGGAGATCAGCGCAATCCCTTGTATCTTCAAAAACAATGAAAATAAGCATCCCGAAAGTTTTAATATGTGAGCTGTAAAGCTGATTTTCAGAAATGGTGAGTTAAACTTTTTCAGCTTTTGTTGAGTTTATCTGACACTCATCACAGAACTGAGTTTGACAGATGAATACAGATGGAAAGGGAGAAAGGACAGACAGAAAACCATAGAAATCCAAGGAATAGATCACAACATGAATAATCATGGTTTTTAAAAATTAAATTTTATTATTCTACTCTATCTCTTGGGTCAATTTCCTTCAAATATTCATCGATATTCTATGATTCTAGTAGAAGGGAGAAGTAATGTTTCAGATATTGTTTAGTCTGGAGTTCAAATTGGGGAGAGGGGAGAGAAATTTTTGTCTGATACAGCTGACTTCATGAAATACAATTTGTATGTCTGAACAGAAGAGTAATTTTCTGAGTGACAGCTACCCAGGGCTGTCTTGTCTGACACGGCAAAAGCCTGTAGATGTGTGGAAAGATAAGACTGAGACATACGGCCACGTAAATGTCATAGTGGATCTGTATCATACATTCCGTCGAGGGAAATTAAAAGGTTAATGACAATCCCTGTTTACCAAAACAATACACTTTCTAATTTTTAAATGTTTTGTCAGCGAAGGGAAAACAATGTCTAGGGGAACATGGGGGAAAACATAAAAACCTCTGACATCTGTTCTGGTTTTTACTCACGAAATAAGCCTGGAAAGATGAAACGGATTTGAGAATGATTGCTGGGTGTGCTATGCTGTGGCTCAACCTCAAGGGCACAATAAACTTAGAACAAGTGCTTAGAAACAGATCAAAGATCCAATGAATTATTTTGCATTTTTAACCTCTGACCAAAACACCATATCCTGAATACTGCTGCTGTTAATTGGAGAGCTTAAAAGATAAGTAGCATACAGGGACAACCATTGCCATAGGAAAGTAAAACTGTGTGATTAATTATGGCCTATTCCCTTGTCTATTCAATATGTTTATGTAAAACTTTTTTTTTCTATTCTTTCAGCAATAATATTAGAACTTTCCCCCTATTGAGTAATATTTACATTCATGCATATGCAAATTAAAAAGTTGAGAATGTGCGTAAACGTCTAGGGGAGCTTATTGCTACACACCTTAAAAAATTAAACAGGAACTGCAGTGAAGGCTGTTCAATTCTATTTCTCACATTATAAACACAAGAGTCAAATTCATTTGTAAATCTGGGTCCATTTTAAAGAGATCAACACTCCATTTTCAATTTCCACATTGGTCTATGACCCAATGATATTCCTTTAAAGTTCATGGTAAAGTCAATGTGCTCTTTTTAGTCCATCTTGAATAGTAAGATGGCTTTGGATCAAGTCAGGTATCGGTTAAATCTTGATGATCAAAAGATTTGTAAAAATTTATGCAAAATACTTTAAATTATGTCTGTTCAGTCTTATGACCTGTTTTATTATTTGATAGTGTTTCGTTGACTAATTATCAAAATAATGTAAAATTAATTCTAGTGGTACAACAAACTTATTAAAACAAGAAGAAAAAGTGTGATTGAATTTAAATTCCATCAACTGAAATTGAAATTCGTATCAGTTCAACATATTTCAACAACTGAGTACTACTGAATAGCAGATAAATGTATTTATTTGCATACATAATTGTTTCCCTAAACAATAACAGCAATCTTACTTTATACTTATGAAAACAACAGGATATGAATATGATTGAAGTAAACAGTTCTTTTGTAATTGAAATGAATAATCTTAAATCCTGAATTTTGTATATTTGATGGCTGTACCTCTGACCATATTGCTCCTCTTCCTATCGGTTCAGCCATATGATCAGAGAAGCGGAACTAAGGACTCAAAAGTCTCTCAAAATTACAGGATGCATTCATAAGAATTTAGCTGGAAGTACGATAGTGTTGTGATATACAAAAAATCTTCAAATTTCCCTGTTAGTTGTTTTAAAGAGAAATATATGAAGGTAGAAGAAGATTCCTTTTAAAGTTAATTGTGGTTTTCTAATGAAAAGCAAAGCACCTTGATTGCCACACCTTGGTAGATGCTCCATAGCTTTAGATCCAGAAGAATTTCTAGTCATCAGCATCAAAACAGGAGTTGTGGCTGTATGTTTTTCTTTTCCCAACCTTTTGATCTTACTTTTTACTGTATATGGGTAGGTGACAGACATTTATACCTGTTACTTTAGTCAGCCGTGCCAAATATGAGGATTTCAGAATTTGCAGTCACATTGTGTAACAAGAAAAAGACCAACAGTCAGACACTGACCTTTATTCATTGCCTGTCATTTGTCAGTTGAGGCCTCAGGGTTTGTTTTTTCTTTTCTTTTCTTTTTTAAATGAAAAAGTCCTGCTTAACATAATTAGTAAGAGATTAAAAGAATTACACAAGGCATTTTCCTTTTTTTAACATAAGGTCAAGAATAAAAGGTGATCATTTCATTAAAATGTAAATATGTCAACTGAAATTTAGATAACAGAGTATTAATGATTTAATTAACGGGATGAAACCCTCTTGAAAGCACAGGCCACTTATTGGAAGGTCCAATAAAAGCAATCATCTGAGCACATGTAGCAACTGATTTCAGTGGAGAAATACTGTCTTCAGTAAAAAAAGTCTTTTCATGCAATCATGAGCCTGAATATTTAATGGTTTATCTTTAGTGAATACATTCAGGGGAAATAAAAGGCTGAATAAAATTGAAAGCAAGCTATCAACTGTATCACAATTTCAGGTTAGGCAATTTAGATTTACTTCAACATTTTTTCTAAATAAAGCTTTGATATGTTTCATTAAAGAGAAGTGCAATTTACTATTACATTGGACTATTTAAATAGGTTTTGAGAGGGATAGCTGTTCTCAGTAAAAAAGTAGGCACTTGTACTCTATATAGCTCTGGATGTTAACGATTATGTGCCAAATGCATCTAGCAAATTCATTTCTCTTCTGTTATTCCAATAGAGTCGCTGTTGTTTACCTCAGAGTTGAATTTAGCTCTGTGCTTCAAAACTAATGGCTAAATCTACAACCAATGTTAGTCCTCAAACACCAATATTAGGCACATAAATTTACAATGTAGGTCCTCAAAACATTGTCTTTTAATTCTAGAGTTATAGCACATGGACAAAGATTATAAACTTTTTGCTGGTAAAGTTAAAGTGTCTGTTCCTGGACATCTCTAGAACTGCTTAAGCGTTCACAGTGCTTCACGGTCAGGTTCTACAGTCATGGTCACCCATAGATGTTGATACATGCTTTTATTCCACTTTAGCTTTATACACATGAAACGGCTTTTAACAAAGTCCCCTTCTCTGGAGATTTTCAAGGCCCGCCTTGATGCAGTCCTGAGTAATGTTCTCTGGGCAATCTTGCTTTAGCAGGGCAGTTGGATTAGATGATTTCTAGAGGTCCCTTCCAACTCTGACAAATCCATGATTCTGTGATTCCATGATTCCGTGAAGGTTTGGTCCTCTTCTCGGTTTCATCACTTGAACCCATTGACAAGTTGATGTCAGGATGGTCAGGAAGGAGGTTGTGTACAGACTGAATCAGTTGTATCCACTGAAGGTTTCCATAGATCTGACCTAAAGCATAAAGCGGTAGGTAAAGCTTTTCATACAGCCAGAAACCTGTGTACCTAATGCATCTGTATTATTCTTAGGAGAGATGGGGAGGGATTCTTTATCAGGGAATGGAGCAATAGTACAAGCGGTCAAGGTTTTAAACTGAAAGAGGGCAAATTTAGATGAGATCTCAAGAAGAAATTCTTTGTTGTGAGGGTGGTGAGACCCTGGCCCAGGTTGTCCAGAGAAGCTGTCCCATCCCTGGAGGGGTTCAAGGTCAGGTTGGAGGGGGCTTGGAGCAACCTGGTCTGGTGAGAGGTGTCCCTGCCCATGGCAGAGGGTTGGAACTAGGTGATCTTTAAGGTCCCTTCCAACCCAAAGCATGCTATGATTCTATGATCTTGAAAGCTGCTCTGTCTGGATGAGACGAAAATCCTACTGTACAGGAAAACCTTGCAACTTGTGCTTCAGATCTATATTTTCCTTTCATATTTGGAAGAATAACCATTGCTAGAGCAATGGCAAGTCAACAGTTTATTTACAGTTCCATTCCTAGTCAGTCCAAATCTCAATTTAAGATTTAAATATAATTCAATACTGTGAAAACATAATTCAGCCAGACCAGTGTTCAAGCACAGAATATTTTATTTGGCTCTGAAGTATCACAGTTACACAGTGTACTCAGACAGAGGCTCAGAGAACATTTGAGAAATAATAATCTTCAAATTATATAAACATTCTTAAACAAATTATTCTCTCAGATCAATTGCTGCACACCTAGATTAGCCTAAAATAGGAATATATTCTTGGATGTTGTACGGTTGCTCTCTATAAAATTATCACAGAGCAGGATTGTTGGCTCATGGCTATTACTAGATCCTAGTAGTAACTTCTGATAAGTGTTGATTCTTCTCATGATGATGTTTCAATAGTAATCATTCTACTTACGTAAATTTCTTAGCCTTCTTTAATCAGCACTGAATAGAAAGAAATAATTCTTAAATTAACAGTAAAGCTTTACTGCATTTATGTTAGTTCACCAGATTTGTTATAGTCATGGGGTTTCAAAAGACTGCTCATTTCTAACACGACTGTCTTTTAGAGGAGTATTATTCCAATTGTTCATCACTCAATATGCAGAGATTATTATTTAATACATTTCAGTGAAACTGTGGAAAGAACAAAACTTGCTGACACTTCTGAGACATTTCTATTCTCCAGTCTCTTGATTATAACAGTTTCTCCAAGGTAATTGCACTGAAATTTATTTTCTAATCCTACAGTTTTCAATTGTCGGCTAAAGACTGAATTAGGAACAAGAGCTTAGGTCCTCAGAGGATTCTTTGAGGGCTTGGACTTATGGATTGCTGTTGTGTTAGCGACTATGTGCTAGTCATGTATTTGACCTTAGTTTAATTGCAAAAGGTGGTCTGTCATAAGAACTCTGTATGAAATGTAAGTAAATGTCAACTGGCATATTAACAGGTTAATTTATTCACTAGAATAATCATCACAAAACAAACACAGTGCTCATTAATAAAAACCAAGTGTATGTCAAGACTGGGAAAGCACCGCTGCTGTGTGACCCTTCCAGCCGGTACACAGGCCTGCAAAGTTAGAGCTCTGCAGAGAAAAAGCAAAGGAATGGGGGAGAAAAATGACAAAAAACTAGAAGACTCTTACTATGCTGTTCATAAAGAAGTTTCTCAGTGATCAATCTCAGGACCAATTTCATTTTTTTAAATAGGGACAGAAGTCGAGAGAACAGGTCTTGTGAGGAGCAGCTGAGGGAGCTGGGGGTGTTCAGCCTGGAGAAAAGGAGACTGAGGGGAGACCTTCTGGCTCTCTCCAACTCCCTGAAAGGAGGGTGTAGCCAGGGGGGGTCGGTCTCTTCTCCCAAGGAACAGGCGATTGGAAAAGAGGAAATGGCCTCAAGTTGCGTTGGGGGAGGTTTAGACTGGATATTAGGAAAAATTTTTACACTGAAAGGGTTGTAAAACTGTTTTGGTTTGAGAAAATCCATAACAATCTATTGTCGTTTAGACAATTATTCTATCACCCGATGACCCCTTCCCACCCAGAAAGGGGAATAGAGAACACAGAGAAACACAAGGGTTGAAATATAAATAGATTTAATAGACCAAGACTAAATAATTAACAATAATACTAAAGAACCAGTATTAATCCCGATACTGATATAAGATATACAAGAATTATGCTCAGCCAATTATATCAGCAGGAAGCTGTGCACTCTCAGCAGTGGACAGCAAATGGCGGACACTGCCAGCGCAATGGCTTCAGGAGGAAGGGAAGGCCTCAGGGCTCCGGCACCAGGACAAGGAGTTGTCTGGACCCGCCGCCATCAAGGGAGAGAGAACTACGCAGCAAACTTTTCTAATTTATATTGAATGTGACGTTCATGGTATGAAATAATCCTGTTGGCCAGCCTGGGTCAAATGCCCAGGCCTTGCTCCTCCTTGTCCCTGTGCCTGGCAAGGCTCAAAAACACTAACCTTGAATCCCACAGAGCCTGGCTGGCTCTAAAGTAAATATTTTCACAAATTCAGACACTAGAGTCTTCTAAAAGTGCAATTTTCCCCAGCATTAGAAGAAAAGTTAGTCCTGTGTCTCTCGACCCAGGACAAAAACATCGGACCAGGCTGCCGAGGGCAGTGATGGAGTCCCCATCCCTGGAGGGATTTAAAAGCCGGGCAGACGTGGTGCTGAGGGACATGGGTTAGTGGTGGGTTTTGTCAGGGTTGGGTGGAGATTTGGACTCATTCATCTGAAAGGTCCCTTCCAACCTGGGCAACTCTATAATTCTATGATTCTAAGTATGAAGTTCTACTGAAAATTTAAGTGAGCAAAACTGGAGAACGCATTAGATAAAGGTGTCAAAATATCCGTATAGTGAGAAGTGAATGATCTTGAGGGTGATGATTTGCACTTTAAACTAGTAAGTAGAGATGGGATGTAGCTAATTGGTCTAAAGTGCAAACCATGCACTCAGGGAGCAGAAAAATGATTTCTAACCTTCAGGCAAAATGACCCAGGTTAACTAAAACAATAGTTCTTTGTGAGCATCTCAATTAGGCTGAGATGGATTATGGTGGAATAGTTTTTTAGAACACATTACAGAGAAGTTACCTTGAGGGGAAAGACAGTAACTAGTAGCTGGAGACCGTCAGAGATGCAGAAAGCTTTTTACTGTCACAGCCAGTCCCAGAAGAGGATGTGTGTCCACAGCCCTGGGACAACTGGTCTGAATTATTGCTGTTAGTTTAGGCAATGTGATATTCCAGCTTAACCCAAGTGTGAGAATTGCAACATTGATGCCCAATCTGTGCTTACTCTAAGGGGAAATCCTTTATGTTTTAAGGGCATCTCAACAGAAAACATTTCGGTCAGTTCATTGGAGTCAGAAAATTAACTTCAGAAATGCTCCCCCCTCTTGCTCTGATCAAAAATGCAAAATAAAAATTTGTCATTTTATAAGAAGAACATTTGGATGATTTTCTTTCTATTAATATTTTACTGTTCATCTCTACTGAGTTGAAGATAAATGTGAAAATGGTTTTAAATTCTACATAAACAAACTGGTTTTCGGTCAGTTATAATATTGTAAACATAAATTATTGTTGTACTGTTAAGGAATACACTTACATGAAGAGAAGATGGAAAGATATTGTCCTGTGCTTTTAAGAAACATGAAAATAAGAGGTGAGGACCCAATGTGGTTAGGTTATTTCTGATAAATAGCTCCGGACAAAAAATGTTGCTGCTAAAAACAAAGAAAGAATAAATAGGACAATTCTGCAGAATGGGAACAGGCCATGATTCAAAAATGAACACAATGTGTTTTCAATGTGTCTAGAGCTACCAAAAGAATAAATCAGTATCTTTAAACATAGGGGACTAAACGCTAACCACAATTTGCCTGTGCATACTTTGTTTCATAGCAAACTAAATTAGAATCAGAAAAGCTCATCTCAGTTGCTATAAATCCTGTTACTATTCTGCTATGTAAAATTAATGAACAAAATATTTAAATAAGGAGGCCCTACAAATGACCAAAATGGCACAATTATATCAAGAACCTTGAAGTGAGATAATGCAAATCCATACTGGCAAATATTTGCAATGTGTGCAAAATATGTGTGAAAAGGAAAGCGTATGAATGTTTCTCACCAAATATTGTATGAATGTATCTCACCAAAATACTGTAAACAATCATGAAAATATGTAGCAGCAAACATGATGTGTTGCAATTGATTTTGTTTTTAAATGCCTAGAAACAAACAGGAAGCAAATTTTCAATAAAGCAGAAGTAAATATTCCCAAGAATAAGTATATACACATAGTCCAAAATGCTTCCTGAAAAAATGATAACAAAATCCCATAAAATCTGTTCCTAGACAACCACAAGCTTTAAAGACTTGGGCTTTTCCAAACATATTGTTCACTCAGTGAGTGGTAAGATTAGGATCTTTTATCCAAATACCAACCTGATCTGCATATTTGCTTATTAAAACATACCTTCAGATATTTGGGGTTTAATCGTTTGCACCAAAGCACACACTGAAATCTTTCAGCTTCGGCACTGTAAATGAAGGATCTTTTTATTTTTCAGATTATCCACACAAAAATACAGCAGAACCCAGAGATGGAAACAATAACTTCATTGAACATAGAAGCGAGGGAGGAGAATGAATTATTTTTTTTTTTTTTGGTGTTAAAAAAATATATTGTTTCAGTCTGAGCAAAAACTGCTGGTCAGAAAAACCTGTGACCACATGGCCTACAGGTAGCATCCCAGCTACAGAAGCCCTGATTCTGTGACTCCAAGGCATATTCAGCCTCAGAAACAGGTTACTGCTGTTGTTGGATCACAGGCCAAGTTTGGTTTGGGGTTTTTGGGGATTTTTTTTGCTACCAGTATCTCATTTGTATATTAATTCCGCACTTCTGGAAATACAGTTTGGTAGTTAGTGTGACTAAGAAGGACAATATATTTACAAGTCAATGTGATCATAACTGCACCTCACCAACTATGCATCCATCTATGGCTGCCTGGCCCCTTTTAAAGAGTAAGAGAGGAGCCAATAAAGCATCAATACGTCTTTATTCCTTTCTCATCCTAACAGGGAAAGCATGTAGTGCCCATTTTCCTTCAGTCACCGAAAATCACACACAGACTGCCACATGTAGGGAATGTCACCAGTCAAGCCTAAAGTAGCATCTGGGAGAATTCCTACTCACCTTTAATTTCCCTCTCTATAAATAATTCATTAAAAAAGAATTGCAAGTAAGGCATTGCTGAATTCCAAGCTTCATCGGTAAAAAAAGCCTTTATAAAGGCATATATCAGTATTACTCCAAAGATACTGTAGTTACTCAAAGATTAGAAACATCTAAGATATTTGGTTAATCTGGTTCATATTCCCACAAATGGTCTGGGCAAATATTGAATCATGAACTGTGACAACACAGGTTTTCCGTGAAATAGCATTATTCCTTATTGCCCATGGAAATCACTAAGGCTTGTCGACATCCACAACCTAGCAGCCACAGAGAAGAATGCAAAGCGGTGAATAAAGCTCCTTTTCTTAGACTGTTCAGCTGTTTCTGTCACGCGTAACCAGCGCTATATAAAAATCCATTTAACAACAATATCACCGAGCCCTGTTTTACAGATCTTTCCATGACCGATGAATGATGTCTCATGACTGAGGAAAGATCCAGGGAAGAAACCTAATTTTAAGCAGTCTCTAGTCACGTGAAGTTTCACAATCTATTTAGAGTCATGTTCCAGAGCACTGCTTCTTAGACTATCTGTTTCTCTGTAAGCCTGTTTAAAACGCTAATATACCTAATACCTATTTGCAATACCTAAGAAGTAATCTAGTCCATTCAAACTCAACACATACTAATTTCCTCAAGATTCTTGAACACTTTATAGTGCTAATTATGTCTATTAGTGTCATTTACTTTGAAATGATATGTGTACTCCCTTCTGAAATAGAAATCCCCCATTTTACTTAGCAATGAAGAAAGTTCTATTTTAGTAAGCCTTTCTGATCTAATGGCTCTGATTTCATTTAGAAATAATAGGTTTACTTGTACAAAGAATGGTGACACATATGTTTAATGCAGATAACTGCTTATCGAATTTGCTCTAATTAGACATTTTTATATTATAGGATTAATGTAGACACTGTTGGGACACTGCACAAGAAGTGTGTGTGTTTCACAAGCGGGATGATTTTGTAAAAGCAATTTCACATTTTTTCATGCTGTTTCTCCAATATACACAGACTTTAGTACTAAAAATAGTCAATGCCACTAGAGTAAATGTGGGAAACCTTTGAATCTACTTAAGTTAGAACCTGATACATTGCATATTTCCTTATCTTTCTATGTGCAACTATGAATTTGTTCATTTTTTTCATGAACATGAATCCCAATTCAATCACCTTTTGTTAAAAAGCAGTAATTTTAGCTGAAGGAACCCAATCCTGAAAGTCACATCACAGTAAAAAAGAGATTTAGGGAAGATGGACAGATGAGTTCAGAATATATTATTTGCCTTTTGGCTGTTTTGTTTTCAGAGTTAAAGATACTAAGGCATGGTATTATTTTAAACATACATACCCCAGTTGGAAAGAAAATCTAAGGAAGAAAATAAGAAGGAGGAAAAGCAGCACTGAGAAATGTTTGGGAAAAAAACAGAAAACCAAAGAACCGTGGTTATACTGATGGGAAAAAGGAGAAAAACCATGAGAAATCTGATCAGTTAGTTTTTCTGAGAATGTCAGAAACACCTATTTCCTAGAAAAAGTGTAGAGGAAGACACATTTTAAGAGAAATCAGAGAAAGCAAGTAGTGCTTTATGCAAGTCACCAAAACTGTGTTAAGACTTGAAAGTATGAAGGTACATCATGGCTGATGATGTACCTTGATATTCATTTATTAAAATGTAATAACAAGAAATATATCTTGCTGACCTGTGTTTTATGATATCATTCACAGCCTGAATCATTTGCCTAGAGGTCATTATCTATGTATGTACCTCAAAACAGTCTGAACCCCAGCTGAGAGATGCAGATGATATGGTATCGTAAACATAAAAGGACCCCAAACCCTCAAAAATTTGTAATTATAGAAGGAGGCAGCAAAAAAAGGAGAAGTGCAATCAGACAATTAGCTGAACTCATCTGGTGTTAATAAGATACCATGGCACCTGTTAGTAATTGCATTTAGACTGATAAAGAGTCAGTAATTGTTAAAATGTAATAACGTTCACTTAAGTAATTTCTGAAGAATTATTTTGAATTACAACAGATCAGAATCATGTACATATTCATTTTCTATGTATCAGCTGAAGTGTGGTAAAATCTTAAAGATAATATGATTATAAATGGTGGTCTCATTTATGCTATGAGGGTTTCGTTGTGCTGCGTTTTGTTGTGTATTACAGACTGGTAAAGACAAAAGTTGCTGTTTTGGCTCCACTATAGAATGCCAAATCCAGTATAACCACCAAACTATGATGCATTTAAGGCTGCTTAGTTTATGCCATATGAAGTCTTAGGGAAGTCAAGGTGACTCTTCATAAGATAAAGTACTGCTAGTGACGAACAAGGTCATCAAACTTAACTGCTTATCTACATGTCACTTTAAAAGTAATTCACTTATTATTAGAAAGTAACAAGATCACATCAACCTCCACAAATCTGACATTTGTGCCAAAGAAAATGACAGCAATTGGAAACCAACTTTTGCTGCAAAGAAGATACTACTTTAATATTCATTCCATTTTATACAGATATAACAAATTGAAATGGTTGATTTTACTGAGAGCAACTAAAACAGAAATGGGAAAAAAATGTATTAGCACAACAGGAATATTCTTCAGTACAATAAAAATCATAAATAGCAGGAAAAGGAGAAAAAAGACCAAAGTGCTAAATAAAGTGATAAATGAAGCATATACGATAAAAGAAACATGTATAAGAAAATGACTTGTCGACAGAGAAGAATTAAATGTCTTAATTAAAAAGTACTGGAGTTATTAATTCAAACAACTTACATTTTACCTAGCAATTGGAAACCCGGCAGGATTTATAAAGTGCAATTTTCTATTAAAAGCAGATTGTGGAAGCGTCAGGAAAAAAATGCAGAGAATGCACATTTTGGATCCGCATAATGACATCCACCACATCCCTGTAGGGGCACTAGAAAGAGATGTTTAAGTTGTGTACCAATCTCATTTTGCTGATAACACTTTTCATCAGAAAAGATGAAACAAATGTGACTTTCAGAATTTAATCATGAAGGACAAGGACACTGGATAACAGGAACCACTTTAAATGTCTCAGGAACTTGCACTGTAAATGTGCATGTTATCAACTTGAAGGCAGACCCACATACTTCAAGGCAAACTGCCCAGATTATTTTAGCTCTTGAAGTAGGAAGGACACATAGTACTTTAAACGTATTATACAGGTTACAAAACAGAGGCATATTCTCAGCATCACATAAATATAAAACAGCCCGAGGTGAAAAAGAGCTGCAACCAGAGGCCATTAGACCACTTTTAACTGGATAAATAACTCTCAACAGCAGAGAAAATATGCAGCATTTCACCAAAGGTACAATCTTGCGTTTGTAATGTGCCTGAAAGAGACATTTAGTAGACAGAATTATGGTGCGATGGCACCTAATACTGGACACAAGAAATTATTTTAATATACTTCCTAAATTACAGAATGCAGTTTGGCAATTGGAAGATATGCAGGGATGCTGGCTAAAGTCAGAGAATAATTATAAAGGTCTTAGTAGGAAAAACAAAGATTATTCAAGGAGTCAGAATACCTGATTGCAAAAATGACACTGATACAAAAAATAACAATAATCTCTTAATACCCTGCTGAAATACATATTATAATGCACCAGTTTATAAGAGCCAAAAAAATAAAAAAGCATTTGCGTTTCTTGACTTGTAGCTAAATGGAAAAAGAAAAAAGACTTATAACTGATTGTTCTATTCTCTTGGGAAAAAAAAAAACCTAACTAGAAAATTTTATTGAAGTAATTATACTGGCAGTTGTATTACATTCAGCAAAATAAATCAGAATAAAGCATGGTCAAATATGTATGCAAGGGAAAAATATTTCCTCATTAAGCATGTACTTTCCCCTATACAACTATGAAGTCAGAGATGGCTATAAAAGGGGTCATAGGCAAAGTGTATATACATTAAATTTATGTACATTCATGTCACTATAGGCATGGCTTTCTCTCATGTTTTCCTTACTGAGGCCATTTCTTACAGACATTTAGTTCATTTGCTTGGTCATTATGAACAGTTCTTCCCACACAAGGTGAATTATTTATATATGTACACTATAACATTATCTTCCTGACATGACAGGCATTTATCCCATCATTGATTGTCAATGTCAATGATCCCATTGAAAAATTATCATTGAAGAGAGATTCTCTCCTCATTTTTGCATCTCTAGCAGAGGCCAGAACAGATAAAGATCTTTAGGAATAGAATAACAGAAACAGGACAAGTATAAGGCTCTGGAGTCCTTGGCACAGGAAGGACATGGACCTGTTGGAGGCCACGAAGATGTTCTGGAGCCCCTCTGCTGTCAGGACAGGCTGAGAGAGTTGGGGGGGTTCAGCCTGGAGAAGAGAAGGCTCCAGGGAGACCTTGGAGCCCCTTCCAGTCCCTCAAGGGGCTCCAGGAAAGCTGGGGAGGGACTCTGGATGAGGGAGGGGAGCCATCGGATGAGGGGTAACAGTTTTAAACTGAAAGAGGGGAGATGGAGCTGAGATGTGGGGAAGAAATTCTTTGTTGTGAGGGTGGTGAGAGCCTGGCCCAGGTTGCCCAGAGAAGCTGTGGCTGCCCCATCCCTGGAGGGGTTCAAGAGCAGGTTGGAGGGGGCTTGGAGCAACCTGGTGTGGTGGGAGGTGTCCCTGCCCAGGGCGGGGGGTTTAGAACTGGATGATTTTTAAGGTCCCTTCCAACCTGAACCATGCTATGACTCTCCAGTTGTATGATATCTTTTACCTAGTGTGTCCTCTTGGCTTCTAGCAGTCAGCACTTTATTTGGACTATCACTGTGCATTTTGCAAAGAGTTCCTGTTTTAAACTCCCACTGTGTGATTTCAATGGATGTTCCCCCGGCACATTACAAAAGTGAGTGAACACTCACTTTGCTCACTCCATCCTGTGAATGAGCCTGTATCTTCTTTCCTAGTTTGCCCGTTTCTCAAAACTGGTAGTCAATTAGGCTTCTCAATGTGAGAATTTTCTTTTCACTTGGAAACCACTGTATATCTCTCACCATCCTCGTCTCTCTTCTCAATGACATTTCTAATTCTACCAGGTCTTGTTTGAAACAGAGTGAATTAAACTGCAAGGGGCTGAAGGTGCCATTTGTAAGGGCATGAAGGTGTTTTCTGCATTCATTTCTAAATGACTCCTAGCACTCTTTACAGCATTTTGAAAGATTCATCTGATTTCTAAGAAATTTTTGTTTTAATTTCTTCAAGTTAAATGTTCTAATTTATAATGGAGAGCTTTTAAAATAGTATTTTTAAAGATATACTGTTATGTTTTACCTTAACTCTAGCTTCCCAACACTTTATAGTTACTGGTTTTTATACTTTCCTTTAGGACTCCTAATTAAAACAAATGCTAGGAGATGAATAAGAAAGATACTTAGAAGTTAATTTTTAATGTAGTGTCTCCAAAATTCTAGTAATGTGTTTTAGCTGTGGATTTCATTATTTTTCAGTCTTTCCTTTTGATTTCTGTTTGTCTTCTGCAGTCAAAAAGTGTAACTCAGTTTTACCTTTTACTTGTGGCAACTTTTCATAACTACTGCTTCCAGAGAGACAAAGTCATCTGCAAATTCTATAATTCAGATTAATTTGCTGCAGAAGTTTGTACAGTAATATGGAGGTAAGTATTTATGCAGAGATCACATGATAATCCCTCTGTCCCGGGTATCTGAGATTGTTCAGAAGGTGCAGGAGGAGTCTTGTCAATGTGCAGAAATACCTGATGGGAGGAGTAAAGAAGACGAAGTGACTCTTCTCGGTGGTACTTGGTGGAGTGACAAGAGGTAGTGGGTCCAAATTGGAAGACAGGAAATTCTGACCAAAAAATATTGTGAGGGTAGTTGAACACCAGAACAAATGGCATGGAGAAGTTGTGGAGTCTCTATCCTTTGAGGTATTCAAAACCTGTTATTCCAAACCTAACCGGACACGATCCTGATCCTGTTTTAAGCAGGTTGTTCTGCCAGATGAGCTGCAGAGGTGCAGTCCACCTTCAGCAAATCTGGGATTCTGTGATTCACTTACTCAAGGGTAAGAAGACATGATATCTGCAAAAACCTCTGGACTACAGAATTGCAGATGGTAGTGAGAGCAATAAAGAAAGCAAAGCTTATGTTACTTTTTGATGTCTGCCCAGAAGTCATAGAATTCTAACCTGCACGCCTAAATATGCTTCTCCAACAGAAGTATATCTGCTAGCATATCAACACCACTAGCAAAGAGAATACAATGCAAAAAATACTAAAATATCAGTTTGAAATCAATATATGTTGCCATACCAAAAAAATTTCCAGTGCTGTCATTCAACTTTAAATGTAAAAAAAAAAAAAAAAGCAATGCTGTACTAAAATTATAAATTATTTCCTTTTCACTCACCTGTAGGAAAACAATCTCAAAGTAAAAATACATAGTTCTGTAAAAAGCTGGAAGAGGTAACCTGTTTGAAGTAGGAAAAAAAAAAGGTACAAGCACATGCAATAGACTCCTAAAATAAAAGGTTCAAAGTAGATGGAAATCTAAATAGCTGAAGAAAGGCTAATGATGCGTAAATTCCATATTAGATGCCTCAGGTGGCCGATCTGAGTCAGTGTTTTCCTGCTCATACTGTATTTTCCTGCTCATTACTGACTGTAATAGTAATGGAAAATTTAATTAAGAACTGTTAGATCATGTATATCTTTCATGTATAACCTGCTGGAGTTTTAAATGCTCCTTTTAACAAGGGAAGGACCTACAGTACCAGAAGGCTCATGACTGGGTTGGATACCTGAGGTTTCAGCTCTTATTCCCGTGTTGTAGATCTTCAATATAGCACTGACATCTTCAAACTATTTATGGGAGTTATGTTTCTTTGAATTCTCTGACAGGAACCTTAAACCAGTGCTTTCCAGTATAATTTCTTGAGGTCACTGCAAAAAAAAAGAAAGAACTCAAATGCATAAATAGGCCATTAGTTGTCCCTTAAAAAGGGAAAAAAATAATCGCTATTTAAATATCAACACTTCATAAAAATGCTTAAGAAGTAGAAATCAGAAGACACATGGAAGTCCTAGTCTGGAATAAGAATATCTATTTTTGCTTATTATTTCCTGTAAAGATTGTGAAGATAGTATCTTAATTTTATACAATAGTCCCCAATTGTGATTAGCTGCCGTACACACAGAACAAGAGACAGACTTTTTGTCCTGGGCTTCACAGTCAGATGAGAGAGAGAGGTTTTGTTTGTGTTTTAAAGAGTAATTAAGTGGCTTCTCGTTGTAGGACTTTTTGATCATGCACAAATTGGATACAGATTTTCTGAATCTCTGTTCTGTTCTTGATACACTCTTGTTTCTTGTTGAACTTTCGCCCAAGACACCTAAAGGAACAACGGCTAATTATTGTTTAGCAAATACAGAGGAAAAAAAAATCTTTTAGGTTTTTAAATACAAATTTAATAACAGTTTTCTGATAGGGAGTTATATCAACAATAATGCTTCTAATAGAAATAAGAATTTCAGAGAACTATTATTATTAAGAAAATATTCTTAATTAAGAAGTGCATTCTTACTACAATAGCTGTAATTAGCTATCAGTAGACAATCCAAGAAGTTTTTATATAATGGTGTACATAAAAATATGAAATTATGTATTTTGTCTTATTCATGGATCAACAATGAAAATGAAAATGAACTTAAGAAATAAAGAAGACTTAAGAAATAAAGAAACTTAAGAAATAAAATTTAAAAAAAACACCTTGGCAACTGCAAGTGGAATAATCATGAATTATGTCTCCAGAATCTAAGTGGTGCAATTATCAGACTCTCAGATTCATCTTAAAATGATGTATTTGTTTGTTCTTCTATACAGTGAAAAAAAAAATACTAAAAAGGAAATGCACTCAGCTAACAGAGTTATCCCATACTGAATTCTTTTCCTTTTTAAAAGACAATTGAAAATAAGGACACTCATCCCTCTGGGCAGTTTTAAAACACTGTGGCATCTGAAATAAGTTAGTGAACATCACTAGAGAAATGATAGGAAATAAAACGTGCAGATTTTTTGGTAATAAAATGACACACTGGGTTGCTATCAAAATCAAACATCAGTCAAAGTAATAGTCTTGTCAGAATTATGACTGGAATTGGACAAGGACTACTGAAGATAACAACAGACTTGGATTAAAGGTGAAAAAAATGCAGATCTCGAGGGACTTTGTCCATGCAATCAATTTAAAACAATTCAGTAATAAAAGTATTACATTAGAGGATGCTGAAAAAATAACATTTATCCTCTTTGTCCTTGAAAGCAACGAAATATGGTTTGAATAGGATACATAAAGTATTGGGCATGTAGAAAACATTGGAACTAGTAGTGGAATGCATTGTATGATCAATTTATTTAGTTTTTAAGTGCTAGCTGGTAATTGTGAAGGTATGGGATAAAGGAAACAAAATAACAGAACACAATAACCAGATATAGGGCTTTGCTTTACCAGGAAACGTAACAGGAGATTTGATTTAACAAGAGATTTGCTTTCTTGGGAAAGCAACAATTTCAAATCTAGAATCAAAAAGCTTGATTTTGATCATGGTAAATTAGGGGTAACTTCATCAGACTGTGGCTGTTGTCTCTTCCCCACTTTTTATCCCAAAGAAGAATGTATGTATACGTCCTCACTCAAGCCAGAAATCATCACTTTGTCAGCAATCAAAACTCAGGCTTATCTACAGAACTGCAAGTGGTTGCACTTTCCTAAAGGAAGCTCTTTCTCAACATCACCTTGAGAGCATTTGAGACCATTGTAATTATCAGTTTGTGTCAATTGCTCGAGTGAAGCTCTGAACTCTATGGATATTAAGAAGATTGAAGGATAATTCTTATTCCCCTCTTCATTATGGCTGCAAATGTATCTACCCTGGACCCAGACAACAGCAGAACAAGTTTATGCTGGCTTGTGGGAATAACACGTCACAAAATCTGCCCTTAAAAATTGTAAGACACTTTTTAAATTATGAAAAGCTTCACTATTTAGAGCAAGATTTTGAAATTTGGCCTGGAGACAACAGTGAGACAAAAAAATAATAATAAAACCACACCTTTTTCTTCTAAAATTTGGTGTGAATCCACATGGAAGAATTCTTTCTTCAGAATTCTTTTCTAATAATTATTTCAATTCTTAATGAATTTGGGATTTTCAGAAGAGAATGTGGCTTTTCAGTAGAACAGGTCTAAAGTCCTAGTTTTCAGTTAATTCATTTTCCTGTGTGAATTGCAATATTTATAGTTGCACAGTACTACCTGAACACAGATATATACCCTCGACAGGAGGGTGTTTCCCCTAGTACTCCAAAACAAAGAACAGCTTGACTTCCATTTGACAACTGGAGTTTAATGGAAGGATAAAAGTGGGTATCTTTGGTGATTGCCAGTATAGTATATACAGTTGTGTACAGCACTGTGGTGTTACACCACAGAGGGCTGGAGCCCCTCTGCTGTGAGGACAGGCTGAGAGGGTTGGGGTTGTTCAGCCTGGACAAGAGAACGCTCCCTTCCAAGTCGAACCATTGTATATGATTCTATACATGTCCTGAACCTGAGGTCAAGTGGTGTCTACTTTTCATGACAAAAGTTTTGTAAGAACCCATAGAGTGTAAGTTCTACATGTTCTTTCTACCTTTATTAGAATTATTCTTGGGTTTGTATCCATCTCTTTCTAGCCTGGGTAGCCTGCCTCCATCATCTATGCTTTTGTGCAGTTCTCTGCCTTGTGTGGTCTGACTGTACAAGGTTTTGGGCAAGGCTGTGTCAACTTATTAACCATATGAGATTTCATAGAACCATAGAATGGTTTGGCTCCCCTTTAGGAACTGGAAGGACCTACAAGGTCTCTCTGGAGCCTTCTCTTGTCCAGGCTGAATACCCCCAACACTCTCTGCCTGTCTTCACAGGAGAGGTGCTCCAGCCCTTGGATCATCTTCAGTTTCAAACTGGTTCTGTTGTAGCTCTGAAACAGGGTGAGATCGCACACCAAGTCTGGCATATTCTGTATGCATCAGATGTGCAGAATATGTGCAGATCCACTGGGAATGTGCATCACCTAAAGCAGCTCCTTCTCACGGAGATAAATGAGTGTGTATGTTTGCTCTGTGTTATTCTTGAAAAGTCCTTTGCATCAAAATCACCTCTAACACAAAACGTTAACTATGATATGATCCTAAAGATATTTTCTTTTTTTACGTTAGAGGATCAAGCTACAGCCCACCTGTCTTTCTGACAGGCAGCTACTGTCAAATCACCTGCAAAAACAAGAGAGTTCATTAAAAAGAACACATTTTTCACAAGTGTGTCTTTAGCCCCAGTTAAAGCACAAAATAAAGACTGCAGAATAAAAGGACATATGAAAAGAAAATCTTGAGGCATAGGCTCAGACCAGGGAGAAGCACAGAGGAGAAGTATAACAAAAGGAGTTCATCTAGTAAACATATCAAAAACGGATAGTAAAATTAGTCAAGACAGTTCTTCAGCACAAATGAGATGGCAGAATTAATGAGAGGAAAAGCAAAAAAAAACAACCTTAAACCAGCTCTCATGCATTTTGCATATGTGACAATAATATAGAAATTACTAGAAAACTGTTCGCAGTATCCATTTGTTTTGAGAATGTAAACCCGATTTTACTTCAAAAAGAATTTTGTAATAATGACTTTTCACATGGAGGAGATAAAGAAAAATTAGACAGGAAATTCAATACTGAAAATATTTCTTTGAGTGTATTCCAGCTTGCTTCTTTGCTTCCTGGATCTCTGCTTTTCTTTTTTAATTCTTTTTTTTTTTTTTCTGTAGCAGATCTTTAACCTATTTGGCTTATATTTTAAGACCAAAGTTACTGTACCTTTTATTCTGTGGCAGATATTTGCAAATCAGCAGGTGCTAATGGTACAGAAAAGTGAGTATGAGCTTGAGAGATCATTGTTGAATCCCAGCATGGTGCCAGAGTTAATATGGATATATACACTCCAGTTGGACTGAAACAGACTTTGAACTGTCATAGGTTTGGATATCAGTTGGTCAAATATTTCATTTCAAGGAAATTATTTTTTGTGTGTGTGTGCGTGTGCCAAAAGAAAATATGATGTTAATCCAGTGAGACTTGGGCCTCACGCTGCTTCAAATAAGATTAAAGGGATTGCCTACCAGGGTGAAGTTCTATTAAGTTTATAAATATTCATTGCTATATTGAAAAGTTTAAAGCAGCCTGAATTTCAGTTAATTGCTCACAGAAAGTAATCTTCTTATTTAAAAGAATACTGTTAATTAGATTTTCAAGGAAAAAAAGACTGGCAACCCAAGATTTTTGTACAAAGAGAGGGCTTCAGGCAGCTGAGTTTTATGAAACACAGAAGTGATCAGATCAATTATGAGGGTTAAATTAGTTACTAGTTTGGTACAAAGATATTCTGCAGTTACAAGATAGTGTTAGCATGTTTTTAAAGGATTGATTGCAGATGAACCTTCTCAACCAATCAGAAGTTCCTGAATATTGGTTTAAAAACTACAGAATCCCTGCCAGCATCAGAAAAAAGTAAATTAGTTAAAAGAGTGAGCTACATCACTCAAAAACATAGACTAGAGGTGTTAGAGTAGCAGAATCGTCTGTGTTAGAGGGGCTACAATAAAAAAGAACACCCACAAAACCAAAACAAAAACCCCCACACCTTCAACAGACCTTGCCCTCCAGTACCAGTAGACACACAGCTCATACCAGTAGCGTAATGAGGAGAGTGGCTACGGTGTGTTGGTCACTACTCACAGACTCATTGATTAATAAATGTGTAAATAATGGTAAGAAAGCAGAATTTTCCTTATAATGCCTTGCAAAGCGCACTGCTTAATCTGTATTTCCAGCACCAGCATTGCCAAGGCATACTGTTGAAATTCAGTAAGACACAGGAAAATATCAGTCCCAGTGAAAAATACTGATTTTGGGGTTTTTTTTTTGCCAAGAATTGCATATATTCAAGGAGTTCAAGATTGGAAGCTATTATTTGCTATTTGTCTCAATTTCTGTTTATCACGGGCTGAAATAATCTAACAGTTGTCCATATATAAAAGAAAAAAAAAAAAAAGCTGTTTTTGACTAGGGACTTGTCCACCTGGGGAAATAAATGCGGAATCAGCTAGAATGGGAAATGGTAGGCCACTAACTCCTCTTATTAACGCACCAGAAGAGCACTCCTAATCTGCTGTAAGAGTGCTGCTGTGAAATGGATTTTATTATACTTTGGAACTGCATTAAGACACAACACTTCGAAGTTTTCTTTAGCAGGATGTTTTCTTTGCCAAACAGGAGGTTATAGAGACCGCCACCGTAAGAATGGCAATGGCAAAGTAAATAAATTCCTTCTCCTCATTAACTTCCACATGTAGACAGTTTCAAAATAACATGTAGTTAAAATCTGTCACCCAGGCTATGCTGGTAGAGAGAACCCACTTTGATTATTTACACCAAAGGTTAATCATCCTTTTAATAAGGATGCTTCTTTTCACACTTAGAATATATAAAACCCTTGGCTTTCACTCCTTAGTTCTTTTTTTTTTTTTTCTTTCTAACTATTCAGTTAAGGAGTCCTTTGGTAGTCTATTATGAAAATAAACCCTGAACTGAATGAAAAGAATTATTAATATCAGCGGAGAAAGCTCTCATTCACTTCAGAGGATCTGAAACTGCTTCAGGAAATCCTAAAAAGTTTTGTTAATTTTTTGTTTTTCATTCCTTCCTGAAGTTTATTTTCCAGCCTGCTGCATAATGTATCTGTTTTGTTCAACATTGCAGGAAAAGGCACAAAAGAATACTGATTGGCTCTGAGGGTCAACGCATAACCTCTATACTATTGATGCTTATAGGGTTTTAACTCTTTAAAAATATAAGCAATCAGTCATGCAGAGGTGCTCATTCACCTCCTGGGTTGATCTCTTCTAGATTGTTATTAAAGTAGGAGTTTAAATAAAGTAAGTAATTTAAGTTCTCTGTGAGTTTGATTTGGTAAGGAAAAAAAATAATAAAGACTAATTTAAATCCTCCAGAATTACAATGCAAAAACATCATATAATTTCAGGCATTAATATTCTTCTATCAATTACATAACTATTTCAATTGCAATGAGATAAACCCATGTTCTTTGATTTAGAAGAGCAACAGTAAAACAAAGCACTAATTTTAAGTTTCTTAGCCAAAAATACTAATCCTTAATTAGAAAAGTGAAAAAAAAAACCAGTATACTTTGTTGTGATAGCTATGCTTGTAAAAACAAAGATTCCACGTGCATATTGGTAGCTTTCCCTTTTAAAATGCAAAAAGACATCTCCCTTCCAATACATAAAATATATAGAAAAAATCCCTTAAGATGCTGCCATTTGAGTCCCTTTTCAGCCTTGTCTCTGTCTAGAGAATAAATGTGCTGATTCTGCTGTCCTAAAATAATTGTAAATTATTATATGACTTACAAAGACAAATTTATGGTTTGACCTATATGACATAAAACATTTAAAAAAATGTAATTGTTGATCTTGAGTTAAGAAAAATGCTTACCTAAAGATTTCTAACTGCCTACAGGTAGCAGAGGAAATCATGACCCAAATCAGAAAGTAATACAGGTAATGGAAATCTCTGTGCATGTGTACTCACACTTCTGTAGAGGACAAGAAAAAAGTTATTTCTCTGAGTATCTGCATTAGTTTAATTTTTTTTTATTCTGGTGAAGCTAGGTGTAATTATTCACAAATATTACTGTAAAAAAAAAATTATTTCCATTTCATGAAAGATGTGGAAGAAATTTTGTTAACTATAAAATGCTTGTGAGATTTGCAAACACTGATCAAATAAGATTTGTCAGACCTTTTTGTTTTTTTTTTTAAAATCATTCATTGAAAAATCAGAGTTTTAGTTTACACTCACTTTTTCTTACAGCTGGTTCTTTTCTCCATAATCATTGATGGTATTTGAAAAGAGGTCCTTTTTGCCTTTTTTTTTTTTTTTTTGATATACAGTTCCTTAACAAAAGGACACTCATCAGGAAAACTTTAGCTACATTTTATTGCAGTATTTCAAACAGTTTTAATTTCTTACTTCTCAATCTATTTAGCCCTCTGCTTTGGTGTAAATATCACACCGATGAAGTTTATGAAGTCAATACTGAATAATAAAGTATTCCTTTTCACGGAAATAATCAGTTTTCCCAGCATAATCTGAGGTTTCAAACTCATTGCAACACAGATTAAGAATTCATGCACTTGTAATCATAAGCCGTTTCTCCCTAACCTTCCTACATCTAAAATTCAAATTTTGCAAAACTGAGCTCTGGTAATGTAGTCATAAGGGACACAAACCCCAAACTCCTTTTACTTAATCTATATAATTACATATTGTTAAAAAAAATAGTTTACCGTCTATAATCAGCTTGAAGTTTATTGCTCCTGATCTAGATCAAGAGAAGGGCTTATGTGTCCAAAAGATTATCATTTTTTCCAGTGATAGGTGATTTGGTTCATAATACTTCTCTTTCATAACCTTTGAAAAAATAAAACTATTTGCTAATAAAAAAAAATAAATTAACATTTAAGTGAGTTCAAAAGAGAAGAACAGGGATGTTCTTTAAAACTAGCAAATATTTCTCTGCGAAGAAACAATCCTGCTGCCCACTTGCTACAGATGTGTGAAGAACCTTTAACTGCACAAATTCATTAAGTCTTTGATAAGCAATAAAAAATGTACATAAATGCTTTTGGGTTGTGTGAAAATTAAAAGTCATAGTTCAGGAACACTGTGCATATTTGTGTTTAAGTATACATAGCAGTACTTAAGAAAAAGTCATTCTTCATGACCTCTCAGAAAATTTTCCATAAACTGACCAAATGTCTCCTTTTCTCTTTTTGCAACGAAATAATTAGAGTACTTTTTATTAGAGTCCTCACTCCTGCTTTAGTTAGTTTAGGTTGTGTGACATTTCTGCCTGATACATAAACCAGAAAAAACCTGGGAAACTGAACTTGAAATTGTATGTGCTCCAATCACTAATCTTTGAGTTGGTAGCAAAAATCAATACTTTGCTGGCTCTTTTGAATTAACACAAGGTTTTTATTCAAAGTGGATTACTATTCCCTTAGCAGAAAGAAAAGACACATACCTGGATAGCTACTGACAAAACAGCAGAATATTTTTTGGGCCAAATTTCTGACATTAATTTCCTTCAGATATTAACAATGAGAAATAATCTGCACACCACAACGAAGCTAAATGTTCTGCCAAATTCTTTTTACTTAAAGGTTATAGCAACTGAATAGAATTTTCTCTGGGAGAAATTGGGTAGAATTAGTACAGGCTGTGGAGAGAAGTGACATCTAAAGTAAGAGTTAACTGCAGCACATTCACTCTGCATTAAGGATGCTGTGCAAGAGAAATAAACACCATCTGTTGGCAACCAGAAACAATTTCTGACTTTAGGTGTCAAGAAAACTGGAAAAAATAGCAGAAATTACCCCTAAAGAAGTATAATGTGTCCAAAACAAAGAACCAAGTAGGAAGCATGGACTTATTTTGCTGCACTACTAAGTCCTGAGAACTTCTTTTGAAGTCATTGAGAGATGCAGCTCTCAGAATCCCCAAAAATCAGATTGACCAAAGAATTAATTAAAATTATGCTAGATTAGCATATATAAGTCACACTTCTATTTTATCCTGACACTTTTGTGTATTACTTGGCAGCGGTTATCAGCCACTTTGTACTCAAATCATTATTTAGAATTTTTATTGGTACAGTGGCAAGGGACCATATTAATAATCTGTAAAAGTCAATAGAAAAAAGTCTGGTCTGGGAGATAAACACTGAAACATTATTACAGATAGAGGGGAATTGACCTAACATCCTAATTTTAAAAGGCAAGGAAAAATGTGCTTTAAATTTAAATTTAAAAAGAAGGTGGTAATCTATTTCCCAATACACAATTCTTTTCTTATTCTTTGAGTTCCTTTAGTTTTTAAAATGTCCACAACTGTGTTGAAAACAATCATTTAAACAATACAGAACATCTGTCATTTTAAAAAAAAAGTATTTAAACTGAAATAAAGTATGAAACAAAACCTTCTTTTATCATCTGGTGTGTGAGATAAATAACTTTGCAACATTAATTTTACTCTTCCATATTTATTATTAAAAAAATTGAGGGATGGATATTTAAGTTTAATAACCTGCTAAAACTATCTCCAATAAGGCTTTGAACTTGATATGAAATTTCTCTCTTGGGAAAACAGGGAAATGAAGCGATTGAGTTATATTTTGGATAAAAAAATTAATAATAGAATTACATAGAACATCTTTCTCCGCCTCCAGTAAAACAACTTAGAAATAAAGTTTAGAAGAACAAGAAACACAAAGAAAATGAGAAGAAAATATGTAGTTGCAGATCCTGGTAGCTCAAGATACCCAACAGGAAAGAGCAGCAATATTTCTTCAGAAGTGAGCTGAAATGGATACAATCTAGAAAAAATGCAGTGTAAGGCAACCATCATCTTTTTGACCAGCTCTGCTTTATAAGGTGCCTTGAAAGTTTTGTTTCTGCATAAAGGAATTTGATGTGTAATAAACGGAAAAAAACCCTGGGGTCAGACAATATTATTACATCAGAATTGAACAGGAAATAAATATTTTAAAGAGGAGGACTGAAGGAAGTACAACTTAGAAGGTGTTTTCCATAAATTAGGAAGCAAAATTTTGCTTTCTTTAAAGTCTCAAATGTTTCTGAGAATTTTACCTAGATATATAAAAGTACTGTATGATGTTCAGGCACTATTTTGTATATTATATTCCTATATTTAGCATTGTAAAACAATGATAGAGGGAGAAAAGAGCATCTACTCAACAGAATTTGCAATTGAATGTGGTTCCTTATAAATAATAGTCAGTAGGAAAAAAAAACCCTCATTCTAGATGTTAAAGAAAATATAAGAGAAATGCATTATGCATAAAGCAATACAAATACCAAATTCACCGTCTGGAAGAACTGAGGAACTTAATTTTTCTAATTATTAATTTTTCTAATTGCTACTTTAACTCAAACACTGTTTACTGAAGATCTCAATTTTTCTAATTGGTAAATTCTTGAATTCAAGAGATAGTTCCTTTTAAAAAAAAAAAAAAAGTATGTTAGAATTAATATTTTGATATTTTGAAAACAACTCAAACCTTTCTTTTCAAAATAGCTTTATCATAAATTCTTAAGAACCTTACATAGTAAGAGGAAAGAAAAAACCACAACTTAAAATGTCAAAGCAAAACTATTTTGATGGACCAGAATCGCGTTTATTCATTCCTATCATTACATTTTGATGATTTGACATTTTCACACCATATTTTTAGATCAGGACTTATTTAAATAACTCTAACAATTGTTTAGGTTTTATCTCACAGAAATTTAAGGGCCATCACCATCTCCTTACAGAAACTGGATTGACATTTAAAAAAATAAATAAATGTGGAGAGTGTATTCCTTGAAACTGAACCCAAAGTGTACACTCAATGTTGGTGTCATATCTGTGTGTCATGTTTTATAGGACTTATGATTCAATAGTGAATTTTTTTTTTTTAAACATTCTTATTTTAGACTGTGATGTTCATGAATTAGTAATTTTCTCTCTTAGGCTCAGAGATAACAACCCTGGATTTTCTAACAGAAAATAATGAAAAAAAATTACTATAACTTACAGCTAAAATAATAAAGTAACCATTTCTGAAATTTTTTTTCCTGTAACGTGATTCATGCAGGGTTTAAGATATTATGCTGTGGTAGGAAGTTTTACTTTATAGCCTGGACAGATTTCTACAACATAATCATGCCTCATTTAGAAGAAATATAGATAAATCTATTGTATCAAACCACAAATAATGCTCAAATCATCATGTTTTCTGCCTCAATGGCAACAAACATCTTATTCCAGCTGCCAGAATGAATTTTCACTCCTTGCGGATCCTCCTTTTCTCAGTGCTGCCACTGAGGCAAATAAGATGATCTTTATTCATCTGAGACCCGTGTGCCTCCTGTGAAGTACTAGTTTCAGTATTTACTGATTAAAAGGTAGAGAAGGAGAAAATTCCAAGATTCATTCATGCAGTTAAAAAGGAAAAAAAAAAATATCTCCTTTCTTTAGGCTTTCTCTACTGCAGTAAATTTCCTGAAGCTTTCCTGATTTTACCTCCACTAAGGTCATGTATGCTATTAAATCAACAACAACAATAATAATAATAATAATAAATTAAAAATGTAATAGATGGTTCTGCTTTAACTGCTGAAATTCCTGAAATGAAGTGATTTTCAATTTTAAATCTTTGCAACGGGGCTCAGGGAGCCTCAAATAGATTGAAAAAATATTATATCAATTACTTTTTCCCACTTTCTAAGTGTTTTAATATTTTAGTTAATACTTTAATGGTGTTCTATGAGACAAAATGTATACATATGCATCAGTGTAACAATTTAAGTGATAAAGTAGGACTAAATTGCTCGGTAGAACTTTATGGTAATTGTTGCTAATTGTGAAAAATACTCAAGGAGTTTCCAGTGTTTCAAGTTAACTCTGTGTGTAATTACGCTACTATGAACTCTGTAACATAAATATTCATGCAATTACTCCAAGATATACAATATTATAGTCACTATGTGCACACACGCTTACAAGCTTAGAGCTATCAATCTAATTATTTAATATTTCTGATAGCGCTGAAAGCTATAAACAATCATTCTCAATTAAGCTGGTTTACATGATGTGAGGATCTGGACCCAAAAAAGTAAAAGATTTTATATTTTGTTTTCAGGAGCTACGCTTCTTTCTGAGGGACTTTAAGTATTTAAAACTCTGTAGAGTATTCCTGTGCTAAATGCAACATTGGCATTAAAAGGTCAGAGAGCCAGTGCATCTGTAAACTTGCAGGAGTTGCCTTCAGTTGGCATTTTGTGGATGTAAAGAATAAACAATGGCGAGGGAGGAAGAAAAGGAATATATCAGGCAATGTGTTCAAAGGGTAAGATTAAGGAGATTTTTCCCACTCTATTTTACCCTTGTCCTCTGTTATATACTTTCATTTCATGTCCTTTAAATAGTTTCTAAAATCACATTTTTAAAAGTTATACTAAATAATAATTTATAATGAAAAAAAAATCCTGTATGGAAATTGTGCTGTCAATATTGTATTACCATAAATGTTTCCCTACGGTTTACATTATATTATATATTACATTACATCATATCTTATCATATCATATCATATCAAGTATAAAAATTTCAAATATTTATTATAGTTTACTGAGTGTCTTTACTTTTAATGGACATATTACTTAGGGTTATGTAACATCTGCAGTATTAGGTAATGAAGCTAGCTAGAATTCCTCCACAATGAATGTATTTTTCACTAAACAAGTTACCTTTAACTGTTAGAATTCTAACAGCACTTAGATAAAAACTTCTTAAAAAAGGATAATCATACCAAACCTATGTTACCTGTGATTGTTAGCACCTATTCTAACATTATGGGCTGCTTTCAGCCAAAGTATAAACTTCTCTCCAATAACCCTTTGTAGCAATGATGAGGAGTATTTGAAATTTGCCACTGATTTCCTGCTAAACCAAAGTAGGTTCTTCTGTGGCCAAAGACTCTTCTCCACAAAAAGTGCTTGAGGAGAATCCAGCTTCTTTCTGAGAATCCTTAACTAACGAGCCAATAACTTGATGTCCTAGATGGAAAAGTTTTCTTCTTCGGATATATTGTCTGCTAATTATAACTTAATTAGCCAGACAGAAAAACTAAAAATATACAGATTTGTGTGTCTGTGGTTGTGCAGCAATAAGCACGTTACATGAATGATCCTGAACCACAAAGGATGTAAAATCATGTTGTGGAAAATAATTTTATGAATCATTGCATTTCTGTTTAGTTATAAACTGTGGTGAGAAAATTTTACGAGATTTTTTTTGTGATTCATTCCTTTTTGCAATTTTTTTAATGCAAACTGTAACACAGAAATCATGTTTTCTTTATTTGGTTTTCGAAAATCTCAAGTTTCAGCTAGACTTCTCTGAAAAGCTCCTTAGTCCTTGAACTTGTTCTTCTGATGCAGTGAAATACAGCACTCAGTTAGGATGAAAATTGTGTGATACTCAGTCTATCTAGACAGAAAATAAATATGCAAAGTTTAAGGACATTTTCATTCTTTCTAAGAACAAAATAAGAGATAGAACATACCCAACATGTGCCCAAATTCAAGAATGACTGCGCGAATAGAAATGAAGACTTATTTTATTTTGTGTAAGATGAAGCTTTCCTTTAGATAGGATCAAAGCACTGCAAAGCTCATATATACAACTAGAATTCACGCAGAATAAAAACTGAATGAGCTCCAAGTAACGTTTCTAAAATAATGCAGTAGACAAGAGGAATTTCTGACTGGAGAACCTAAAAGAGTACGACGTCTTCAGTTTGTTCAGCAGTAGGTATGACTTTAGACTGTGCAGTCTGATTTAACAAACTTCACTTAAGTAGCAGCTTCAAGGAGAAAAGCAAAGTAAAAATGATACATGAAATATTTCTTATTTAATCAACTCTACAGGAAAAAAAATGGTGAAAAAATTCAAGCAGCTAATAAAAAATCAAAAAGTATAAAATAATACATAAGTAAAGAACACTTTCTAAGACATCAAACAATCTACCTGTAGAAAGAAACGATTAGCTCTTTTGAGGTGTAGAAAGTGAAACATTAAAAAAAATTATCTATCAGTCAGGCATTATTTAAACATTGAATCTTCAATAAGGCAATAATTTTCTCTTGTTCTGTGGCAACTCTGCAACATCAAAGATTAAATTAAAAAAACCCCACCACATATACATATGTATTCCCTGCACTAGGTACAAGAATAAAACTCCACCAGGGTGGAGTGGGGTGGAGAAGAAAGAAGAAGGAACAAGGCATTGGGAGGGTGTTTGTGCTGATGGAATTAAGTTTATTGTCCACAGGTGTTGGTAATATGGAATATTTTTGGAACCATTTTATTAATGCTGTTGACATGGCTCACAGAGCTTTTTAGTGTTTGAAATTCCTTCTTTTTATTCCAGTTTGAGAATAATAAGATAATTTGTTATGGATAAGTAGTAAAGATTTTTGAAGTCCATAATTTTCTGTGAAGATAATATCCACATATGAACTGTCTGGATTAGAGGTAAATTTTCTTGTTGGTATATTATGCAAATGATAAATTTCAGTGATTTCATGGTGGTTGTTTTTTTTTTAAAAACACATTGTTCAATGTTGAAGATAAAATGCTAAAGCATTTCAATCTAATGAGTAGCTTCCCATTGTGATTTGACATGTACACGGTGACCACTTTAAAGTGTAATCTCACTTAGCGTTCCTTCTTTTAATTAATAAAAAAACAACAAAAAACAAACAGAAATTGCTATACCTGTTAAAAGGTTTCAGTTTTCAGAATGTTTACAAAAATTTCACGCAGTGATTATGGTGGTAAAGGCCACAAAAATCATAAAACCAAAGAAGAGTTCAAAAGTTTTGCAAAAGTTTGGCTCAAACTTGGTTGGTTTGTCTCCAAATTTGCTTTATTATGATTTTGTAGCTTACAGAAACTGGACTATATCCCTTCGGTTTTTCTAAATAAGAAAATAATTCAGTCTTGATGGGACAACGGTGACCATGTGCAAGTCTTGTGTGACTGGATTGGTTTTAGTTGCCATCTGAAAATACTAGCTGAAGTTGAAAAAATTTGGAATGGGGAAAGAGAAGGAAAATCAAAACATTTCAGTGGAAGACTTAAATGTTAAAAAACTCTGTTACATGACCACGCATAACCTATATTATATGAAATCACACCCCTCTTTCTGTTCCTGTTCACCCTTACTGCACAGCATGTGTGTAGTGTAATAACTGTATAAATTTTAAACAAATAGAACCAATGAATGGGAAAGCCTATCACTAGTTGGACTGATTGCTTAGGGAAGTTTATTTTTCCTGGCATCTGACTTCCTTCTCTTTGGCAGGAAAGGAAATAAGAGATCTGACTAAGAATCCTGATTGACATTACGGAAGTACCTCACCTAGAAGTGATTAAATGAAATTTTATTTCATGTAAGTAACAAAGGATTAGAAAACTGATTTCTCTTTTATAAAAGGTTATGTTAAAGGTTATTCTGTTTCGTCAAAAGTCATTCTGTATTCTGCTTGATTCACTCTTTATCTGTGCTGCACATCATCTTAACCTCAATATTTCCATTACTTTCCACGTTCTAGTGTAGAAAGTTCTCCATAAGCATAAGTCAAATCCTCCTCATTTATGATGATATCATTCTGGGAAAATAATGTTGAAATCAGTGAAATTACTTTGTAAACCAGGCTTTTAGAAGCATGAGAATAATTTGAATTATGTATTGTTGCTTGTAGGCAAGACTTTGTTTCATAATGTTTTATATGTTTGCATCTGCTTTGATTTACTGTCAAAATCAATTTTGTTAATATTTCATCTCAGGCATCAAATTGTTTCTTTCTATACTCTGGTCTTTATTGCTGAATCTGGTACGAGCATGTGTCTTCCACAAAGATTAAACTTTTTTTTTACAAATGACAAAATGAAAATAGCTTATTCTTCTCTATTTCCAGAACTCAAAAAAGAAGATGCGTTTTTCTTTGCTGGATCCAATTGAATTGCACTGATTGGATTGATGAGGCTTGAAGGGTTCACATATTAAACTTCTGCACTTATCTTAAATCTTCTGTTGTTGTTTGTCTTCATTTAGGGGAAGCTACTGCCCCTAAAGCTTTTCACATAAGGCCTATCATATTCTGGGGCAAAACTATTTGTAATCAGGGGCACTAACACCCAAGTAGTGCCACAATAAATGCAACTGCGGCAATTGCAAATTTGTCTGAATTTTGTCTACATCTTCTGATTTAATAGTCATTCATTAATTAATTAAATATCACACATGCAGAAAATCTGTAACATGCTGATCTCAGAGGAAAAACATCACGTGATAAAAAAATCATGTGATAAAAGCGAACAAAGGTACAAGATGACAGAGATTATGCTGGTGAAATACTTAGTTTGAGAATTTTTTTTATTATTTCAGGGACTGGAGTAATCTATAACACTTTTAATTAACAATTTAATCACTTTTATTGTGTCCTTGTCTCCTTTTCTTATTCCTTACCTCTCTTTTTTCTTCACTGTTTTGCCCTTTCTTCACACATATAAGCCTTAACTTACTCTTAAAAAAGATACTTTAAGAGACTACATTTATTTTCATTTAATTTAACCAATGGAAGCTGTTTTTGTTGTTTTGAAATCAGTGTGTAATATCTTTAGGGAGACATTTGCATTCCAGGTTGAAAATAAAGTATTTTGCTTTTTTTTTTTTCACCATCAATCCATCTCTTCTCATGGTACTGAAGATTCACTCCAGAGAATGTGCTAATTCTTATTATTTTACTCTTCACCACCCTCAAAGATCTCCAAAGATGATACTTATTACTTTGAATGTGCACAACACCTCAGCACCGATGAAATAAGTTTGCAGGCAATGAGAACAAATTTACTCTGGCAGTGAAGTTCCTCTGAAATGACACTGCAATTGTGTTTTCATTTTTTTTTAATAGACAGGATCTTTGTTATAAGAAAGGCCAATATATGGTAAATCTGTTGGTAAATCTATCCACAGCTTCTTACTTTTTTTTCAGAAGAAAACAAAGTTATAGGACAAAATGTGCAACAGAAAGCTACACATATTTGCATATTCAAAGACATCAGTCGTGTCTGTTAGTTTATTTATTTATGAGCTTTTTAACATGTGAAATGCTCTGCTGGGCAAACGCTTTTAAGAATTGAAATGCATAATTGTTGATATAAACCCAGGATTTTGCGCAGTATTATTTGTATATTTTGTTTCCATTTTTTTTATGAACGGATTGCTACTGCATTTGTATGGAAGTGTAAGTTCATACATACTTAAACTAACTTCTCTTGGCAGCGTAATATAAAGTGTCCTTAATCCTGTAAATCTCAGCCAGCAAATGACTTGTTTCTCACCTAACAATAGCCACTGACATGTTATCAACCCTGCATGTGTTTTACATCGGATAATGCTACATTTGTGACCATCTCAATCTTCTGCATGGGTACAGAACCCTATCCTGAAGATTTATGGGGGCAGCGTTTGAGGGTGTCTCCTCTCTCTCATCTGCTTTCTGCTTCCCATGCCCTTCCCTCCCATTCCCTTCCTGTGTCATGGTCCCTCAGCACCCCGTCTGCCCGGCTTTTAAATACCTCTGGGGATGGTGACTCCACCACTGCTCCGGGCAGCCTGGGCCAATGCCTAACAACCCGCTATGTTAAATTTAAAAAGGGGTAAAGATTTTGTCTTAGCATCTTGTTTTATATCCCCACAGCCCCATCAATGGTAGCATTCCTTTTATCTGATCCAGCAGGAGGAAAGGGGAAGCTGGGAGAAACAGAGGGAGTTGTTAGTGCCTCTTGGCCTAACAGAAATCAAGATCAAGTTACCTATAACTGGAGAAGTGGAAGGAGGAACCAGCGTCAGGAAGGTTAGATGAGGTCAAGCTTCCTCATTACAACTAGAAACAAGTCCTCTCATCTCCAATAGACTTTAGTACACCCTCTTTTTAGGCCGGTTCTACAGATCACCGTGGAAGAAGGATAGAGTGAGATGTTATTGTACGACTTACCACCACAAATACGGACAGGACTTTTGCAAAGCTGTAAGAAAGTAAACAATAAAGAAAGAACATTTTTAGAATATGAACCAACACCTTTTGAAAATACAATTGCTGAATTTTATTGCAAATCTAACTTGCTAATTTACAAATTGAAAACTACCATCAACACAAAAAAGAACAGGCATAAACTTCCTTGTGTAGTTTTGTGATAAAAATGTGAACAGATTCTGTTCCTGGACCCATCTGTTCCTCCCACAGTCTTTTATTTTCCAGCAATCCTATTTTCCATGCATTCACACATTCTCTTCTATTTTACTAGATTTTCTATCTTCTCAGATCCATCTTGCATGTGAGTTATGTTGGCTCTGGTGAATGATATAACAGTTTGATAAGAGCAACAAACATCTCATAGCACATGTATTTCAAACAACACTTAACTGAAATATTTCTCTTGAAACTTTGATTTCAGTCATTTCTTTCTATCTGTAAAATTATCCCTGTCTAACAGAGACATGGTGGGGAAAAACGGATAGATGCTCCTGTATGACCTTAGAAGGCCACATTTCACACTGCCCATCATGACCAAATGTCAGTCTGTGTGGTCAGCACGGTAGGACATCTTTAGCCATTCAACTGGGGGAGTGACTGGGCACACCAGCTACCGTGGTAAATATAAATGTAAAAATATCTTCTGGAAAATGGTTGAGATGGACTTATAAGGAAGTAATCATCACCCTGTACTTGGCACTGGTGAGGCTCCACCTCGAGTACTGTGGACACTTCTGGGCCTCTCACAAAAAAGACACTGAGGGGCTAAAGCGTGTCCAGAGAAGGACAACGGAGCTGGTGAGGGGTCTGGAGCACAAGTCTTGTGAGGAGCGGCTGAGGGAGCTGGGGGTGTTCAGCCTGGAGAAAAGGAGGCTGAGGTGAGACCTTCTCACTCTCTACAATTCCCTGAAAGGAGGATGTAGCCAGGGGGGGTCAGTCCCTTCTCCCAAGGAACAGGCAATAGGACAAGAGGCCTCAAGTTGCACCAGGAGAGGTTTAGGATGGATATTAGGAAAAATTTCTACACTGAAAGGGTTATCAATCATTGGACCAGGCTACCCTGGGAAGTGGTAGAGTCACCATCCCTGGAGGTATTTAAAAGCCAGGCAGACGTGGTGCTGAGGGACATAGGTTAGTGATGGTTTTTGTCAGTGTTGGGTCGATGGTTGGACACGATGGCTGGATCTGAAAGGTTTCTTCCAACCTAGGCAATTCTGTGATTCTATGACAATGGGAATAAGCCCCACTGGCTGACTACTAAGCCTCTAGAGACGACAACAGGCAAAGCAGAAGTTTCTGGCTTTGTTATAAACACTTAAAAGATATTTTTAGTATTTCCCATTACTAGAAATGTGCTTTCAGCCTGCCAGGAGAAGAAGAGTAGCCATATACCCCCTGACGGAACTTCTTGGAACATTTTGGCTTACTGTTTTAATTAAACTGCATTAAAGGATATTTCTAAATGAAATAAATAAATTTCATTTCCTAAATGAAACAAAAGCACATATCTTGGAACATCTTGTGATTTAACTATTAGTCGATGCTTAACATTCCAATGTATCTTATAAATCTGGTTGGTTATGGCCAACCAGATTTAATTTTCAACTAGTGTACTGTTACAAAAGGTATTAGAATCTGCTAAAATAGTAAGCTCAGGAGAGTTACTTGTTGCCATAAAATAATGCTTCATTTTTGCATACTAATTTAATTGTGTTTTGTTTTAAAAGTAGAGACAACTTATTTACCCTGAGGATACATTTTATTATCATGTGAAATATGGAATGTTATTTTGCTTCAGGAGATAAAAGCAATTTTCATCTGAATCCCCCAAGAAACTGTTGCATCAGCTTACCTAGTCATCTGTAACATCTGCGAGGGCTATCTTTCAATAAGCGTTCTTTAGTATTATTAATTTGTGCAAGGCTTGTACAAACTAAATGTTTCATGAAGAAGGTGCTTTTTTGTATTTCTTCTAAAGTTAAGCAAGACTAAATTGTTGCTGTTGTGAGCAGATCTTACCTCCTCAGTTTTCAAATTGTAATGTCTTTGTGGTGGGCTAGAGGTGGCCAACAGCCAAAATCCCACTCAGCCGCTCACTCCCTTTTCCTCTTCAGCAGGGCAGGGGGAGAAACCAGTAAGAACAGCAAGAAAGTCGAGATTGCTTATTAGTTCCCGTCATTGGCAAAACAAGCTTTACTTGGGGAAAATTAGTTTAACTGATTGCCAGTGGCAATCAAAATGTAATTATTAATCCAGGTAGAGGGTAACAAAAAGGCAAACACGAGAGCAACACCATTCCTACCTCGTTTCCCAGATTCAGCTTCTCAGCACAGGAGAGGGAGTTGCAGCTAGTCCATAAAAGCTTATCCTGCACTCCTTTTTCCTCACGCTTTTCCTCTTCCCCCTCTTCCTGAAGCACAGGGGGCTTCACAGGCTGCTGGGGATATGTGCTCAGCACCTCCTCCATCTTTCCCACCTTGGTGTTCCCTCTACCATTTCTCTTCTATTTTCTGCCCTTTCTTAAATTCAGTTTCCCAGAGGCACTGCTGGTTTGGCCGAGGGGCTCAGCTGTGTCCATCTGTTGGTCCACTGCAGCCAACTGGAACTGTTGGTGTCTGCTATGGGGCAGCCCCAGTTTCTCCTCACAGAGGCCGCCTTGCTGCCAGCTTCTGGGAACCTGCACTCTAATTAAAAAAAATAAAATAAAATAATTGCCAACAGTAGAAATTGTACAAAAATACTGATATTTTTCACTAGTCTGCTTTCCAGCCTGTAAGATTTTTTTCTTTTCTAAGTGTCTGGCATCTTGTGTGTGAAAAGTCCTTCAAACATTTTTTAAAAATCCCCACAAAATCTTATCTGATCTCCCAAGTTTTCATCAGTTTCAGTCCATGTGGACCTTAACCAATCATAGCTCGTTGCCTAATAGTGTTAATGGTAATTCATTTCTTCTTCTAATTAAACACAGATGTAGATCTAAAATTTAAGAAAATAGGAAAAGCTGTATTCCCTTGCCCAGCTCATAATTTCCTTTTTCTACCACACTGCAGGGTCGTTGACAGTACCCCAGGGTCTACCACAGATGCACATTAATTACCCGTTCTCTAATTACTAGGGTACAAGTATAACTGTTCAACCATTCATTAAGCTTTCTTCTCAACTTTGCAAAGCCCCAGAGATGCGTGCAAGAAGCGCACAACTTGGCAATGTTAATTGAACCGTATTAACTCATAAAATGTACAAAAAGTGTAACTATTGATAAAATACCATTTTTCATTTTGTCCACTAAGCCCACAACATACAAACAATCATTTTTGGTGCAATCTATTTGGACATTCAACAATGCAGCTGCTCACAGATTGTTAATTATTGGGCATTCACCAACAGGATTAGGGAAGAGTCCTGGCTGCTAAATTACCAGTCTAATTCCCCACTGAAGACCTGCATGGAGGCAGTTAGCTATATAAGCAAATCTAAATAAGATGATTATCTAGAAAGTAGGAATATTAACAAGAGGAAATCTGTGAAATAAATAAAGTTATCAACAATCAGGAGAAAATAGAATCCTAAACACCTTTGTAATTCATTTATTTCCAGGATTTAAAGAGATGTTCAGTTTTAATGCCTTAAAACACTTTTGCCAACGTCGTCCAGTATTTAATACAACTGAAGGAAGAGTTATGACTTGAATGAATCAGTCCCAAAGAATGAAGTCTTGCTTTTAAATACCTATATTTTTCCTGTATCTGTCACGCATTTGATTTTTAAGGTTCATTTGTTGCAAGACGCCACATTTAACCATCTCCCTTTTTTCACACACTTCTGAGATGTTGTGATGACTCTCATTTGCTCTGGTTTTGGTTTCACGTGGTCTGTGCCAGCAGCTTCAAAGTGCATCCTTTCTTCTATTTTATTGGTATAGGAACTATTATCACCTACTAATACAGTTAGTATTTCTTGATAAATATAAAAGTTAATTCCTTAATAGTGGCTTGTAATCTACATGTTGTTTTTCCAGGAGTCAGAACCCACTGATGAATTCTCGACATTGCTTTGCAAATTCTGTTTTACTTTAAGTAATCACATGTCTTTTCAAAGCCCCTCTCAATATATTCAGCAGTATTAATTAAGTACCTGAGTGGCTTTTCAGTACAGCAGCAATTAAGCCCTGGTCTTGTTATTATAGAAATATCCAATAGTCTGTAAAATTTTACAGTTATTTTTTTCTATTTGTTATGCCAGAGCAGTCAGTAACTCTTTTCTTGTACTTAGTTGATCTATTAATATAATCTTAACGTTTAAAGGATTCCAAGCAAGGAAAATTTAGGCCTGAAAACTCTGGTTCACACAATTAAGTTGAATAGTGAGCAGTTTGAAATACAAGTACAAATACTCTGTCTTTAAAGTTATAGTAAGATTAACTGTTGAATAATTGTCATTAAAATAGATGCCACATCTTTGTTGTATTAGTGTAAGTGGTTTGATATGAACTTACTTTTGTAATAAGTGTAAGGCTAAGTTATAATAATAAAACACTTCTTAAAATAGATACTCATGCAAGCTTGACATAAATGAATGATTTTTGCAGTCTATAGCAATTAGCTCAATATAGAAATCCTTAGAAAATGCATGAATTACCATTTTTAAAAGGTATAGAAAATATAAAGGGAGGTTCTTCTCCTCACAGTGCATTTCTTGATACCAGACCACCATGTTGCAGCAAATGAGAATCAGCTGAACAATTGCTTTGTGCTAATCAATAAAACAGATTAACTCCATACAGACGATTCTCTTCAAATAAGCATGTGACAATTACTACAATTAATCAAAAAAAAAGAGAAGACAACATATGTTGATTGATCAGGTCTAAAGTCATCTAAACCTTGACCTTTATAGCTAACTTTTGCATTTTGAAGCAATCAAATAAATGTGCCAGTGAATTGCTCAGTTTTTCCTCTGGTCTGTAACATTTACTGTTTCTTGAATCAGGGATTTTTACTTTTCAGTTTGTTTTTTCCTGATCAGTTAGATCAGGATTGCACTTGATTACAGATTACACTTGATGGTAATCATACTGCCTTTATTAGACTTTTGCTTGATTTGATTATTTGAGTACTAAAATTATTATGAATCTTTCCTGTCAGAATGAAATTCCTTTGCCCTTCATAGTGGAAAAATAAAAAAATCGGGGAGTAAATTACACACATTTAATGCCTTCCATGGGATGTCAGATCACTGACAGAATGAAAAACAGAAAAAGAAAAAGCCCTAATAACAGTCAAAAGGCTGAGATAACAAAAAAAAGCAAATAAAATTACATGCAGTACCAGGCATGATTACAAAAATGGCACAACATAAGATTTGCTATCCAAACTCCAGGGATCACTAGAGTCTCCATGGAAGATAACGCCAAAGCCCATACAGGCACAGAGCAGGATTTGGGGACTAGCTTTTTGACTAAATCCACCCAAGGCCTAGGCAATGACCGGCGCCATGTTTCCATGTCCTGTGTTACCTCCACCTGAGGCTGGGCCGCAAACCGCCCTGCGCAGCCGGTGGCCACCTGTGGGGTCTGACTGACAGAACTGGTGGCCACGGCTGGCCTGGAGTGGCCACCCACGCTTGCCCTGGGCCGGCTCCATCGCCTGTGGGTGCTGCATTTGGCCGAGGCTCTGGCACTTTAACTCCAGCCGAGAAATGGCCCCATCGGCCTCTGGCCCAGGCCCAGGCATCGGCCTGTGCGCTCCCTCCCAAGCCTTGGCCTGTCCCCGGGGAGGCTCCAGAAGCCCGAGGGCTGCCCTGGCTTCCCCCCAGCTCTCCCCGCTCCCTGCCTGGGAGAGGCCCTGGCTGTGAGGCCCAACCCTGCCCCTCCCCACAGGATTCCCCTGCTGCTGCCCGCCATGAGGGAGCAGCTGGTGCCTGCTGCGGCCTGGTAAAAATTGAAGAGTAAATACCTTCGACCTGTTTGGAAATACTGCGCGGAATGATGTCCAAAATTTCCACATCCTACAAGGAGTTAGGACCCCTGGTAATTCAGTAACGTATGCTGTTTCTCATTTGCCATAGAATCATCGGATTGGCTAGGTTAGAAAGGACTTTTCATATCATCCAGACCAACGATCAACCTAACCCTGACAAAACCCATCACTAAACATCTTCGCTAATGCATACTGTTCGTAAAATATGGGAGCGGTGTAACATTGTAAAGACCTAGTAGCTAAAATGTGTGGAAGATTTGCTTTGCAAGCCATTACTTTCACGGTGCATATTGCATTTATCTTGGAGGAGATGTATTTTCCCATTTTTCTCTGGCAGCAAACTTGTTTAAGTTGGCTTAATAATACTGGACTATTCAGAAATATTTAAATTCATGAAAGAGTGCATCTTTTTCAAGGAAAATACGGACTTTATATTCTATAAGAGATAAAGTAAAATTAATGTTAGTTTGCCCACTGGTAGTTTGAAGTGAAACATTAAAATAGGGTTTATAACCCACCATTCACTATTCCATTGCTTTGTGCGATCTACCCAAGTGATAGACAGTGTCTTAATTTTGTTTTAATAGGACTGCCACTGGGTGCAGCAAATTTAAAAGATTGAACCTAAAATTAGGAGGGAACAGAAAGATGGCAAAGAGGAAGGGAAGACGTTTAATATCTTATATTTCTGATTAATGATGCAGTGGACTATATCATACGACTATGGATGTTTTGATGTGAAAATCGTATTTTAATTGGATATTTAGATGAGCTGTATTCTTTATTATTCTTATTAAATTATGGCTGTATATATCACTTTATGTATTAACATCTTGTACAAGGACTTCATTTGCATTTAATTATTTTCTCTGTAAAATGATTTCTGGTTTTGAAATTATGCATTTGTACATTACAGAACAATCAAATTACCAGCCTCACTGCCAAAGATCAATTCAGAACTCTGAGAAGTGTGATGAGGTAGGTTTTCCATCATTAAAATTGCCTACAAATTCTTCAGCACTGTCAAAATGTCAATGGCTGTTATTTAATATGTTTATGACTAGCAGGAGTAAATGGGATTGTGTAGTAAAATGGAATTTTCAAGAAAGTTAATCTTTTCACAAGTGGAATGTTTTGCTGGAAGTCTAAGAAATCACTGGAATAAATGTGTCTATTTTTTTATAGGTCTTTGCCTTCTAACAATGCCTAGTCTTAAGAAAGGCACAAAAATGTTATGTGGGTTCTAACTGAGACCTGACGGATTCAAACATCAATGAATTTTACCTTTGGTGCACTGCATTGTGAAACAGAAAATGATAAGAAAGGAAGGCCTAAACTTAATTTTGTCTCCTGATTCTTTATTCTTATGAGGACGATGCTGAGGATGGTAAACTGAGATTAACATATTAAAAGTGGTCTCTTAACTATTATGATGCCAAGACAAATATGTATATAAACAGAGTTCAGCTCAATTCTACAGTCACTGCTTTTCACACACATATTTCTGTCTGAAGTGCTAAGAAGTAGTTTTTAACTATTGAAAATGTTACCATCTTATCCCCCCTACTACCTACTGTACTAAGCAACAAGAGGAGGATTTCTCCGTGCCTGATTTCAGGAGACATTAAAATTTTGTGATTTTTTAGACAGCTGGAATGCACGCAGGCAATAATAGAAATCTGTTGTCAACACAGCTCTGTAAGGTCAAGTATGTCTTCCTTCTCAAGGGAGGAGTTGGAAAGTGTTGCATATCCTGAGCTTCTGAAATCTAAAATAGCTGGTGCAACCACCATTGTTTTAGCTGCAGATCCAAAATACAGCACCATATGGGCTGCTATGAAGAAAATTAACTCCATCCCAGCCAGAACCCATTACATTGAATTAAGTGATGTAAATCAGCGGCTGCCATCAGCAAACATGAAGTCTGAAAAATATAGCACCTCTTGGAAGTACCTTCTGTGGAAATACATGTTTTTAATGTCCCTCTTTCCCCTAGTCCCTGCCTACCTCAGTAGAGAATGATGATACACAACTGTCACCCTCTGTTCAGGCTCAGACAAGACGGAATATCAAGTTGGAAAGATTTTGGTGCATTTTTAGAAAGAAGGTACATCGCAGGATCTTTTCCATTGTCAATTATGTCCTAAACAGAATTTCCTATTAGCAGAGATAAAATATATGGTTTAGATTTCAAATACATATTTTAATTATTCAGGCTAGAAACCTTAAAGGCTTTGGCAGAAAGATCATAGAGTCATGGAATCATACAATCATAGAATTGTTTGGGTTGGAAGGGACCTTAAAGATCATTCAGTTCCAACCCCCCTGCCCTGGGCAGGGACACCTCCCACCAGCCCAGGTTGCTCCAAGCCCCCTCCAACCTGCCCTTGAACCCCTCCAGGGATGGGGCAGCCACAGCTTCTCTGGCCAACCTGGGCCAGGGACTCACCACTCTCACAGTAAAGAATTTCTTCCTAATATCTAATCTAAATCTCCTCTCTTTCAGTTTAAAACTGTTACTCCTTGCCCTATTGCTCCACTTCCTCAGATCTTTAAGTCATAGTTTTGAGTCGGGTGACTATTAACCACAGTAAGCTAAAAATGCCCAGTATAAGAACAAAGTTTCTTTTGGAATACGTGTCACAGTTTACAAATGGTTAGGAGAGTTTACAATTGTGTAGACTTCGTGAGAGTTGAATTTTCTGCCAGCACTTTTTAAGCGGGGGAAGGAAACCCACAAAATTTTCTTTTCTAAATTATTCATACATGGCAACAGTGCATTTCCATCCTTCTGCTAAACTTGGGCCTCAGTGGGGACTGAATGTCTTTGTCTCTTACAAAAACAAAAGCTTAACTCTGAGAGGCAGCAACTCCTGGCTCTCGGCTCCAGCTGAGATTAGAGATTTGGGAATCAGGAGGAGAGAATCTGCCCACAAACCTTAAAGTGCTGATAGGGAAACATGCCTTAGATTTGTTTCTATTGCATGAAGAAATTATTTATTTTTGGGATATCTGTACCAGTAACCAGCCACTTAGAAATTCAGTGATGCTGGAAAATATTCTCTTATATTTAGGATTTCTTTCAGTGAAGCTGAACTGAATTGAAAATATGAGGAAGAAAAGATTTTACAAGATTTACCTTTCAGTTTATAGACACTGGTGATCATACATTATCAGCATGTGATAGGTAACATCGTCCCACTCTTTATCTCGTTTGCCTTTTTGATGGTTGGTCAGATATTTGGAAAATAAATTAACTTTCAGTAATGTTTTTAGCCCATTTCCTCAAGTGGAAATGATAGCACCAAAGTAGAATAAAATTCTTTGTTCTATTAAACACTTTGTAGATTTTAAGGGAAGAACATGCCATTATATTTAACAGGTCTGATTTTCTAAATAACTCAAAGTTTTGTCTATGTAGCAAGTTTCTGACTGCTGCTTGAGCTTTGTATGTCTTTCACAAAAATATTTGGCCCTAAATTGGGGGCTTTTTAGTGATGGAAATCCAACACATCCCTTACTAAGTGCTTTCATATGGATAATAATTTTTATTATTAAAAATTATGCCTTATTTATGGCTGAAAATTGATCTAATTTCAGCTTGGATATTGTTATGCCTTTGTTTAGTAGATTTAAAAACCTTGTCTTTGAAAAGTTAAGTAAATAGAGCTTTTTAAATGTCAAACTCCTGATCTTTAATCAGTCTCATGAACCTTTTCAAATTTTTTTGAAAACTTTGAAGATTTAGGCAAACTAATAGTCTCTCCAGTGTTGTATTCAGAAGAGATACTATCTTCATATTTCTTCTTTTATACAAGCATACTGCAAAGTACCTCTTCTGATAGGATTTATTTGGAGTTTTGTTAACTCTTGACGTGACTAATGTTGTTGAGCCCATGTTTTTGAGTGTCAGGATTATGACACAGGGTACTTCAACAACTCTGAATTTGAATCACAACAAACATAGGAACTAATAAGAAAGTTGGGATTAACTTGGTCAACACAACCAAATTCTAGTTAATTAAATATCTGTAAACCTCTTAGCTCTAATTTTTTTCTCATCTAGGTCAGGTTCATAATAATCTCTCTGTGCACAGAACTGTGGGTTTTATCTTGCTCGTCTATATTTTTTCTTCTGGTGCTAACAGATATTCTAGAATTTACTTCAACAACAACAGCGCAGCAATTCTATAAATTGGCTACACTATTCTGCAAAGCTGGGGGGGGCAAGCAGAGGACAGGAAATATTCGTCTGAGAGCCCATCATCCAAATAAAGGTAGAATAATTTATTTGCAGAGGGAAAATAACCTTCCCCCTCTCCCCCCTGCCCCCAAATTTTAAGCAACATAGGAAAGTAGCTCTCCTTTGTAACATAACATTGAGTAGAACGGGTAATTGTCTCTGTCTGCTTCCTATTTCTCCTTTGAACCCTCAAAAGTCAGCAAAATATGCAATTTGCTGAGCCAGTGGCCCGATCTTCTAAGTCAGCCAAATCAGGTATGTTCTCATTCTTAGAACTCCAGCACTATCTTTGTTATATTCGCTTGTAATCAAGTCTTCTCCTTTGCCTACTTTCAAGGATTTATGCTTGTTTAAAGAACAGGCACTTGTATGGCCGAGGTCTTAACAAAATTATGTATCCTTACCAGCCAAACAACTTGCAAACACAATACAAGCCAACTGCGAAGTGAAGTGAGTTGAAGCTGCAGCACGTACCGTTGGGAACTGGGAATTAGCATAGAAGAGGCAGATGCAGGCAGATGGCCAGCCAGTTTGCTGGCCGGGAGAGTGCTGCACGCTTCCAACTGGGGGTCTCTGCTTAGAGCAGATAGGACCCAGCACACGGACTGTGAGGTCTCTCCCAATGTTCAATTTGATTTAAAAAAAGATCCCTCTACCTGGGGTTGCGTGGGTTTGCGTTGCCTTTTTTTTACAGTTTCTCTGCTGGGTGGGGAAGGGTTAGCAATTACACAATTGAATGTGACTTCTGTTATATTTAGTCAATGGAATTTGAGTAAAGCTATTGCTGCTTTTACTTTTGAGAAAAAAAAAAAAAAAAGAGAAAAAAAGCAGTAAGTGCTGCATTTGCTGCAAGTGGTCTGAGGTTGATTAACCCATTCTTTATGTCTATATCTTTCCTCCTTTTGTTTTTAATGGAGAAATGTATGGTCAAAGTGAGGGGATTATATTTCTAAGCAAAGTATATGACTTGTAACAATTATTGCAGTAAAGTCACAGGGCTTTTAAAGGGAGGTGGTGATTTTACCAAGTCTATGGTTGTGCAGAAACTAAAGTGTTGTGCCTCCCAGCAGCCCAGGAAATAGTTACAGATCAATCTGTAGACAAGCAAAATAACAATGGAGATTCTGGGGCACTCGTATTTTGACTACAGTAAGATATTTCGTGCTACAGCAGCATTATGTGAACTGAAAAATAGACTTTTCTATGTGATCTGAGAAGTATTTAAGAGGTTGAAATCCCCTCCTTACATGATAGAACGTGATTTCCTTATGACAGCTGGACATCAGTAGGAAGCAGGAACTGAAAGTCCACTTGGACTCATCTTTTCCCCATGGGGAAGATGAGGCTCAGAGATGGGTACAAGCACGTATGATGAAGGCCATAACTCTTCTTCCTTTTCTAATGGCAGTGCTGATATATCAGAAGTCAGCTAAGAGTAAAATTCATTTCTGTGTGTATGACAATCAGTTTGTGGCCCACATGATTAAAAAGCAGATGGCAAATATCCCTGAGTCCTGAGGTTGGTATGACATTTCGTACTTGATTTTTTATGGTACAATATCATGTTCTGGGTAGAATGCATACTGGGATTAGATAATGGCACAGCAGCTGATTTGTTGCGCTTTCAGGATGAGAGAGAGAGAGGAAAACTCCCAGAGCACCAGTGATCTAAGGGTAATGCTCACTTTGTTTGAAAAAAGTCAGCATATATATATATATATATGAATTTCAGAAAGATAGTTGACCTCTTCAGTATGCAGAGGACCTTCTACACCTTGTTAGAAGAGGCCTGACAGCATTCAGCATTGCACACTGCCAGGCTTTGCCATGAACTATAGGTTTACATCGTATAAAAATACTACTGGGAGAACCTCTGAAAGATATCCAGTTCTGGGCTCCCCAGTTCCAGAAGGACAGGGAACTGCTGGAGAGGGGACAGCAGAGGGTTACAGAGATGATAAGGGGACTAGAACATCTCTCTGCTGAGGAAAGGCTGAGGGACTTGGGTCTTTTTAGTCTGGAGAAGACTGAAGGGGGGGATCTGATCAATGCCTACAAATACTTCAAGGGTGGGTGTCAGGAGGATGGGGCCAGGCTTTTTTCAGTGGTGTCCAGGGACAGGACAAGAGGGAATGGGCACAAACTTGAACATGGGAAGTTCCATCTCAACATGAGGAAGAACTTCTTTACTTTGAGGGTGGCAGAGCCCTGGAACAGGTTGCCCAGAGAGGGTGTGGACTCTCTGTCTCTGGAGATGTTCAAAACCTGCCTGGACCTGTGGGACCTGCTCTGGGTGACCCTGGTCTGGCAGGGGGCTGGAGGAGATGATCTCCAGAGGTTCCTTCTAACCCTGTATCGTTCTGTGATTCTGTGATTTAGTTTAAGGTGGTGGACACTGGCTTGCTGTTGAATGTCTTCACATTTTACTGATATTTACAGTTTGACAAAGAAGGCAGTCTTTTAATAGATGCTTTAACAGCATTTGTTGGGTCATTAGGAGGTAAGCTGGTTCAGCATTCGGTAGAAGATATATCAGAACTAATAGGGTAGGCAATGTGCTTTTGCTACCAGCTTCCAGAGAGCTGGCTCAGGCAGTTAAAATTAATCACATATATAAAATCTGACAGTTGAAGTGACCTAAAGACTAGACAAGTCCAAGCACTTCTTATTTTTTAAGGTCTCAGGACAAAGTCTCTAGTATTTTTTTTTAATTCTCCGCATGTCATGTTTCTATTCATGCAATTAATGATTTTTTAGTTCATGAGACATTAAACCGTTAGTGTTTTTTGGCACAGTCGTTCCAAAGAGATTAGCTTTGTCAGCTGGATCAAGAGCTGTCAATAGGCTGATGAAGATTTAAGTTTTGCAGGTCCTTCCTGAGTAGAGAGGATTTTCATAATGGTTAAGACATCCAGTGTGAGTTCACGGTTATGAACCACACGCTATAGAGCAGCCAGATAAGATAACTTTGGTGTGCTTGGTGAGAATAACCGAAGAAAATGTAGTAAAATTAAAGGAGAAAACAAGGAAGGGTTTTAGGTTGCTCTCAATTGTTGCCAGATGTACTATTTGCTTATCAGAAATACTGCTAAGGTGGGTATAGTACTAAGACACTTGAATTGGAAAGCAATTGTGGATATTATCATGTTACATGAGAAAGCAGAACCTTAGTGTGGGTATAGAGGTTGATAATATCTGATTACACAGGGCCTGTTACTATAGGCTGAAACAGGTCCAGAGAAGGGCAACAAAGCTGGTGAGGGGTCTGGAGAATAGGTCTTATGAGGAGAGGCTGAGGGAGATGGGGTTGTTGAGTCAGGAGAAAAGGAGGATGAAGGGAGACTTTCTCACTTTCTACAACTCCCTGAAAGGAGGTTGGAGCAAGGGGGAGTCAGTCCCTTCTCCCAAGGCAATAGGACAAGAGGAAAGTTGACAAGTTGCGCCAGGGGAGGTTCAGATTGGATATTAGGAAAATTTTTTACACTGAAAGGGTTATTAAGCATTGGAATGGGCTGCCCAGGGACGTGGTTGAAGCACCATCCCTGGAGTTATTTAAAAGCTGGGCAGACGTGGTGCTTAGTAACATGGTTTAGTGATGGTTCTTTGTCAGAGTTAGGTTGATGGTTGGACTAGATGATCTTAAAGAACTCTTCCAACCCAGACAATTCTATGATTCTATGAAATCATCAGAGTTGACAGTATTAGTTTTGAAGGGGGAAGAGTTACATTCGGACAGGTGTTGAACAACGACATCAAATGATGCCTGTCACTTCAAATAACCAAATAATCCATTTCTGTGTGGCTGGGTGCATAAGAACTGGCTTCAAAGGCAAAATATGTGGTACCAAATTTCTGGCCAAAGCCAGGTTCCAGAAAGAAACAACAAGGCATTAACAGGGAATCTTTTAGAGAGGACCTGGCCTAAGAGCCAGCAGACTAAGTATTTTCTATCTTTGCTCAAATAGTTACATTTGAGATTTTTATTGAATACATTTTTATGAATATTTATTTAGAACATTTTTATGAATAGAGGAGAATATGTGGATATAATATACTTATCCTCATATGTCAAATAAATATATGCACAATATTAAGTTATGGTCTGCATCTTTGTTCCATGTTCACTCTCTGCCCATCTGACTGAGTCAGTAGGAAAAGAGGTTGGGTTTTTTTTTTTTTTTTGAAAGTCTGATTTTATTTGGGAAAACATGCAAGGAAACAAAAGCAGATACAGTTTACATGTTTGGTAGTTCTGTTCTACAGATGTTACCGGAGACAGCAATAAATGGAGAATGTGATGTCAGATCCTGTTTAGTCTAAGAGATGTGCTTAAGTTCTGTAAATGCAGAAGGAACTCTGTTGGAAAAAAAATAAAAACATTAAAAATCCAAATTAAAAGTCCAGACTACCTGGAAATGTGAAAATTAAAACTGTGAAATCCAAAAAAGAGGCCTTAAAAAATTGGCTTAGCATTTAAACTTTAGGCTCAGGAGTACACTGCGATTACATGGGGTGTGAAAGAAGCAGAACAAGAAATTCTGACAGCAAATTTTCACAGCTCTGTATAGGTTGATGAATTACAGTCAGTACATTTAGAAAAAAATTAGTGAAGAATCTGAAAGAGTATCTTATTCTGTAATGATAATGTAGAAAGAATTATATGTGGTGGTCTAATAGTAAGAGGATGCTTAATCCAGTAGTTGAGGATCCATTAATTTAGTTTTGAAAGAAAAGTAAGGTGCAGAAATGTGAATAGGCTCATTGTTGAAATTAATGCCAAAATCTGTATGTTGATTCGATATTCTAAATATGTCAAACATAAGTACAGACTTTCGTGGTGTGCTTTTTTTAGAGAATAAGCCCTTCCCTTCCCTTTCCTTTTATGGAACATAAAAAGAGGACTTATTTTTCTTGTTAGAAATATTTTCATTGTGATACATTTGTCTGAACACAACAAAGATATACATCCATTTCGAAGTACACTTATAAATTTGCAGTGTAAAGAACCAAAATCTCTGAACTACCAATTTCAAATAACTGCAGAAAATCACATTTGTTTCTTATAATACGTAGGCTGAGACATTATTCCCTATATAAATAAACCAGTTACAATGTCTATTAAAATGTTAAAAGTATGTTGCAAATCCTTTTTTTTTTTGCATACATTGGACAAGAAATTACATTGTGACTTCAGCCATTCAACTGAAGAAATGAGAAAGTCCTTGGTCTTTTTGCTCTAAGTCTCATTCAGGGAACACCATTAACTTTTTTCTATTTTTTTTTTTTCTTTTTTTCTTTCCTTATCCCTCTCCCCCCGCCCTTAATAATTTGATTAATCATTTCAGTTACATGTTTCCACTTGGCAGCCTCTGGAATCAAAGGTTCTATCTCAGCAATATGTCAAAAACAATGATACCGCAAAGGCTTGACTAAACCTTGACATGACACTAAGTGAGGAACTGTATCTCTTGAGACAACTGAGTGCATTAGATTAAATGAACTTTAAGAGGAACTTCAGAGCTACAAGCATAACCCACACAATCCATAAATATTGAATATATCTGCAAATCTGCACTGCCTAGCACTACTGCTTAATCCTGAATTTATTTTAATTCTATTTAAGAATTGCCCCATGTCTTTATAACCATGCATAAATTACATGAAATGGCAACTAAGTAAAAGAGAAAGGCTTTTACAAAGCATGGAAAAATTATAAAGGTTGCTTAAAACTACCTCTTCTGTAAAATCCATCAATCATTTTGGAAATAAGTCACACTAAAACCAGTAAGACTTGTTATGCAGGTAAATATTCTTGTACAGAGAGTATGCCTGGGTGTTTCTATTGATGTTATGGTCTTAGAAATTCCATTCAGTGTGCCCAGATCATCCACACTTGGGTTAATATGTGGGTGGGAGTATGTCAGAAAGGAAAGAAGACCTGAGCTTTCTCCTCTTCCTGTGGTTTCTACACAGTGTGGGTCTGAGGTGCTTTGGCTTGGGGATCTTCCTGGAGATCCGTGTGACAGGTCTACATTTGACTTTCCTCTCTGAAAGAATGCGATAATTTTGGTTTTTCTTGTCAAACAACTTATATGGTAATGGTTTTAAACTGAAAAATGGGAGATATAGATGAGATCTCAGGAAGAAATACTTTGGTGTGAGGGTGGTGAGAGCCTGGCCCAGGTTGTTCAGAGAAGCTGTGGCTGCCTCATCCCTGGAGGGGTTCAAGGCCCGGTTGGAGGGGTCTTGGAGCAACCTGGTGTGGTGGGAGGTGTCCCTGCCCAGGGCAGGCGTTGGCACTGGTTGATCTTTAAGGTCCCTTCCAACCCAAACCCTTCTGTGATTTTATGATTGTATGATTCTATATAATTTTCTCAAGCACCCCTCAGCAAATGCTGTTATTCCGCGTACTTCATTGGCTAGATATCTGCAAAGTAAAAATATCAATTTTCTGTTCTTCCTTCAAAAGTGTTTCAAAACACCCAGTAGGAGGTAAAATATTTTGTCAAGGTGTCCATTTTCAACAAAATCAGCCTAAATTCTGATCTTTAGTTATATAACCACATGGTATACCATCGTATGATGTGTCATACTGAGTACTGACATTAAAAGAGTTATTAATGAATTTTGCTTTCAGATTGCTGATTAACTTTTAATTTTTCATATATCTTGGACATTTTATGAATCTTACGCAAAATCGCTATTTTGGTAGGAGGTATGTTGCACTGAGTTTTCTGAAATTGTGAGCTTATAATGCATCATTGTAAAAGTATAATATTTCCAGGGTCTTGGCTGTAAGCAAAGAATTAATAAAGTTGAAGGTGCAGATGAAATTGGCAAATAGTTTTTAGAAGAATGGATTTATTACTATCCTCGAGAGGCTACTTTAATGTAGTTATAGACATTTTTGTAGATACTTCTAGGTGTTATATATATTTAATAGAATTGTAATCTATACTGTGATTAAAACAACAAAAGCTATGCCACTGAAATGTGTTTTTTCTTAAAATATTTGAATGGCAAAAAGAATATAAACAGTCTTTCAGCAAATTATTTCTTTATGACCAAGAGTATTTGAGAGAGAGATTAGTATTTTTTCTCTCTAACAAAACATATTTTAATGGTCTGCATTTCATTAGATATTTATATAGATGAGAAACTGATGACTGAGAAATGGAACAGTATACTTCTTCCTGAGATACATGGTCAATTGAATTTTCTTCAGTAATAATAGGTAATAGTAATAATAAATAATAGTAATACATGTTTCATTTACATGTTTCATGTTTATAAGCTTCAAAATTAAATAATAAATCTGCCTTTAGTTCGGAACAGTAAACCAAAGTCCACACATCTCTAAAGGTAGCTGATGACCTTAATGGGACTGCTTGCAGAAAAAGATAGTTTAATATGTTTAAGGGTCACATCTGCCAAAAATTAGCATTTTTATGCGATTGCGAAAAGTAATTCTTTTGAGATTCAGAAATGTTTGGGAAGTCTACTTGATTTATGACTGTAAGTTGTGATATTTTGGAGGCTCCATATTTCTTGCCATTTTACCCATTATTTTCTATTTACATAGCCACCTCTTCCGTTCTTTAATGAAAGAAATAAACATGCTGTTATTTTTCTGAGCCATTCAAAGGTCAACAATCTATTTTCTATTACAAAAATAATAAATTGTCTGTAACTCGTGCCATTATGGCCACCCTTCTGACATGTGCCATGAAGAGCGGTAGCTTCTGCTATGAAGCTGGAGCAGGATACACTTAGCTCTGTTAAATTTATTCCCCAACAGAAGGCCAGAAAGACAGAGTTTTAGGCATCTTTATTACCTCCATAAAGTTTTAAAATTTGTTGTTATATAGCCTAGCCTTTCTCTTGGGGTAGTCTAAAGCGATCCTGAGCCACTTTCAATTGTAGAAGGATCATATGAAGGAAATAATAATGTAAATATAACCTAGTCTTGCTTTTGGGGTAGTCTAAAGCAATCCTCAACCACATCCCATTATAGATGGATCATATGAAGACGGCACTCATTTAAATAGAGCTGACAGGTTCAGAGATAACTAGAAACTAAGATTGTCTAATCTTACTGTTGAGATAGGCCACAGGATTTAATCACTGAGCCAAATAATCGAAAGAAAAATGCCTTCTAAAAAGCAATCCAGCCTTGGTTTATAGGAATCAAAAAATCTGTTGCTCCCTTCAGGCATTTTGGCAAACAGTTTCATTTTCTCTGTAATTTGCCTGTACGATATTTTAATTTGGTCACATTTATCAACTTTATATGAAACATATGCCTTCTGGGATAATATTTCTGTATTTTTTTCTATAAATAAGACATTACAATCGAAACAAAATAATTGTATGCTATGATGGTTTCCTAAAATAGGCTGCAATATGCTCTCTATGGAAATATGCTCTCTTTCTTTGTGTTCAGCCTCCGAGATGTACAAAGCATAAACAATACAATAGTCTAATTAACTCATATGTCCACTGGTTGAGGGATGTGATTTGTTTTTTAGTTTGGTTATTGGAACACAACACGCTAGTAACACCCTCTTTTGCAAGTTCTCTAATATTTATATTTGCTTTGTAGAAAATCTTTGATCCTGTGCTTAGGTTTGAGGAAAATAAATCATCACTGTTTACTAGAAGCTCCGAAGACTGAGAGAAGTGTTGGAGAGCAGGACAGCTTGGGATGTTACAGAATTCAGGGTTCTGGCCATCCAAGACTGATGATAGTCTTTTTGATTCAGTGTTTTGCATTAATTTAATTTTTCTATTTAAAATTAAGACTCTGATTGCAGAATTAGGCAGCAGAGTGCTAACACCTATTTGTTAAGATGATGGTGAACATGAGCAATGCCAATCTGATGTCTTTTCACAGAATATACTTTGCTCATCTTAAAACTTGGCAAAGATGAAAGGGGGTTTTTTTTGTTCATTTGGCTTTGTTTCTGTGATAGAAATGGAAAAGCAAGTACTTTGAACACTGTATAGTGTGTATCAGTAGAACATCAAGAAAAAAGTCTAATACCTGTGGAAAGCTTAGGGAAGTTGGCCTTGTTTACTCTCCATATAAAATTTCAGGATGTCACTTTGAATTATTAAGGTGTTTCCTATTTGTTTCTTGAAACACTGGAAACCTGATGTGGGAAAAGAGAATAGAGGTCTCTGAGTTCCAAACTATTACAGAACTGAATGGGAAGCGATTTTAAACTCCCTTGGCAATCTTTCACAGACCCATAAATATATCTTAAAGGATGCTTTCTGTAATAAATCACTATAATATAGGTCTTTTGTCTGTCTTAATATTACAACATCTGTGAGGAAAATGGATGTGAGCTTGTAAAGGGATCCACAGAAGAGAGTGGCTTCGTAAGTGAGGTCTGTAGTATGCAAATGTAATGCTTATTGCTGCAGCATCCATTGCAGAGATTGGAGGAAGTAAAGACTGAGCAAAACACAAAATTGTCCTGATACTCTTAATGCTGGTTGTCATAGGACTCAAGGGGTGTTTGATGACATTAGAAGCTATTAAATCCTCCCCCCCAAATTTTATTATGGTTAAATCTTTAATTCACTAGTCAAGGAGTTGGTTTTCCCTCAGACTTGCGTTCTCCAACTTTAACACTTACAATGTTTAGGAAATTTTTGTGTAACGCCTTGAAAATATAAAGTGCAAAATACAAATGTAACCACTTGTCAAATACATCTAGAAAAAAAATAGGCATACTAGAATCACTAGTCAATGTTATTACCTTTGTTTTTGTACAGGGGTTGTAAATAATGAAGCTACTGCTAATTCAAAATTTTTTCTCTCCTGTTTTACTAAAGGGCCTTTATAGAATCCCTTTGTTTCAGCTCAGGAATAGATCTGCACAAATTGTGAAGTTGCAGCTATTGATCTAGCTGGTTTTTTTGAAAAGACTTCAAAATTTAGACACATTTGAAATGTAGGTATTATTGTTAAATGGCCATCAATCCTTCGCATGTCATCGTTGATTCTTTTCCTGGGTGTTCAGAACCACTCAGATGCTGCCATGATACAGTGTGCCACCCTCAAAAGAGCTGCCTCCTTAGAACAGTGTCTTAATGGTACAGAAAAATACCTGGTTTATAGTACATTTTGCTCTCTCCTGTCCCACTTTTAGTTGAGTGGCTTTTCCTCCCTTCAGTATTGAGGTAGATGTAAAATCATATAGAACTATTTAACAAATACTTCACTTCATTGGGGTTTTTATCTCATCAGCTGACAACGTATTTGTCAATAATGTTTCATTTTCCCACAACAAACATAGAATCAGAGAAAACACAGAATCATAGAATGGTTTGGGTTGGAAGGGACATAAAGCTCATCAAGTTCCAACCCCCTGCCCTGGGCAGGGACACCTCCTACTAGACCAGGTTGCTCAAAGCCCTGTCCAACCTGGCCTTGAACCCCTCCAGGGATGGGGCATGTAATCAGAATACTTATAACCAGCTCCCAAGTTTTCCTTATAAGGCTTTCTTTTTTTCTTCACAAAAAGCAATTACACTGATGAAAAAGCACATTAATCCCCAAAGACTGTTAATCTTTACAATTTTATACTATCATGTAGCCATAAATATAAGCAAAATCCCTAAAGATCTGTTTAAAAGAAAACGTCTTTGATGAAAACACAAAAAAGTAACCACAGAACAAACCAGAAAACTTAATATTGTTGTGAATAAAAATCAAGGTCAAGTTTATCTTGCAGCAAACAGAATGAATATTAATTAAAGATAAAATTTCCACAAGCTAAAATAATCTTGTAATACTTTTCTAACATAAAGATGTCGTAATCCACTAAATCACTACCTGTTCCTATTATATGTGTATATAAAAATCATGGGGTACTTTTCTAAATGGAAAATTATACAACTGGTGCACTAGTTGTGCAATATTGAGAGCCCATGTGGAGTTCCACCGAATTTTAGAACACTCATTTTTGGTTTTGCTTTTGTTTTTTTTTTTTCCTCATTAAACAAGAGAATTGTAGCAAGGGAGTCCACCTTCGTAAATAATCAGTGACAATTTTCAAACACTCATTTATTTATGCCACATATTTCAAAGAGCTTCATGCTCATTTGGGGATTCACATGTATACATACATTTATATAAACTCTAATTGGCTGTGCAAAAAATCCCCAATTCTTTGGTAAGAGAAGCAAATTTGCATTATATCAGGTATTAGACATCCCTGGAAGTATTCAAGGCCAGGCAGGATGGGGCTTTGAGCAACCTGGTCTGGGGGAGGTGTCCCTGCCCATGGCAGGGGGGTGGAACTGGATGATCTTTAAGGTCCCTTCCAACCTAAACCATTCTATGATTCTATGATAGGTATGTATTACGAAAGACAGTAAAAAGTCTACAATGCAGAAAATGGTAACATTTATTTGCAGTAGTTTTCTTCCTTGACATGCTGTTCTTTAGCTTTTATAATGGCCAGTGAGGTTTCACTTTTTCTTCTTATTATAGAATCCCTGAATTGCTTTCTTTGGTGCACTTACTGCCTCGTGATTCTGTAGTTGGGCATATTCTGTGGACATCACAATTCCCCTGAATAAGTGAATCCCAGAGTGGTCGATGTCGGAAGGGATCTCTGGAGACTGATCTGTTCCAACCCTTTCTGCTCAAGCAAGGCCACCCAGAACTGGTTGCCCACAGGACCAAGTCCAGTTGGTTTTCGGATATCTCCAGGGACAGAGAGTCCATAACCTCTCTTGGCAACCTGTGCCAGCAGCCACTCACCCTCACAATAGAGGATTTTTTTCTTAAGGTTGAGTGGAATTATTGTAGTTCAGATTGTGCCTCTATTTTCTCTGTATACCACTAAGTAGAACCTGGCTCAGTTTTCTTTATAACCCCACTTTGGTTATTTATATACATTGATTAGATTTCCCCTGAGATTAAATAGTCCCAGCTCTGTCTCAGCTTCTCCTCAGGTGTTGATACTCCAACCCTCTAATGTTCTTCATGGCTGTTTGCTGAATTTGCTACAGTATCACTGAATCACAGAATGATATGGGGTTGGAAGGGACCTCTGGAGACCATCCAGTCCAACCCCCCTTCCAGAGCAGGGTCACCCAGAACAGCTTGCACAGGAACGTGTCCAGGCGGGTTTGAATGTCTTCAGAGAAGGAGACTCCACCACCTCCCTGGGCAGCCTCTGCCAGGGCTCTGCCATCCTCAAAGAAAATAAGTTATTCCTCCTGTTTAGATGGAACTTCTTATGTTCAAGTTTGTGCCCATTTCCTCTTGTCCTGTCACTGGGCACCACTGAAAAAAGCCTGGCCCCATCCTCCTGACACCCACCCTTTAAGTATTTACAAGCCTTGATCAGATCCCCCATCAGTCTTCTTCGGTCCTAGGTTTTTCAGTTTCCTTTCACATTAGACTTTTTTCTATGACATTAATCATTGCTGCTGTCCTCCTTCACCCTGTATCTGGTATTCTTCCATAAATTGAGTGGCAATTTTCTAACAGCTGCTGCAAAGAAATGGAGTTTTAGTTATATCTACATACCTCAGTGAAAATGCAACAGCAACTATGGAAATTTTATCTACCATACAGGGTCAATTTTAACTGATTGTCCTATTTGGAATAATCAACTCTACCTCTGTATAAGTCAATGGAGGCTACTGAGCATGCAGAAATGAAGCACAACTATCATGTAAATAGTTGAGGACCTCGTCCTGTGTAAGTGTCGTATACATTTATTGTTCATTGGAGTTAATAGGTGCTGAGGTCATTCGGTGGCACTTTAAAGCACAAGGGCCTTATTCCACGTTAATCTATAATTACACTTTATTTTTGTTTTAGCTTTACTATTTAAGCACTTCAAAGGAATAACTAGTAACCATAACAACTACAATTTGCTACGTTTCAACTGTTTTATTTCTGTAGGCAATTTAATAGCTTTGGCTTTTTGGTGGTTGAGCACATTCGGTTTAATGCTCTCTTCATGTTTATCTGTGGAGGGAGGACAAGAACTAGTTTTGATTTGGTACCTTCAATCTATAACTCCATGTCATTTGCTGGGCTTTCAGTAATGATAATTATGACTAAAATGTTTGAAAGGATGAAGAAACAATTATAAGGGGAGTATGAGAAAGTCGTGGAGCAAAAAGACCAAAATCTGATAGAAAATGCAATGGCTGTTATGATCAGTGATATAGATTAAGCTTCACTAAAATCAAAGTTTTCGTTAATGCACAAGGAGTAACTTCAAACTGTAGCTATGTGGAACACTCCTTTAGTAATAACAATGTGTTTGAAACAACCTTTTTAGAGTTAAGAGATTAAATTTTAGATTTTAAAAAGTCAAACTGAATGCAAACGAAAAAACACACAACTGGTTAGAATTAAGGAGCAAGGACAATTAAGGAGCAAGGACAAAATATTTGCAAGTGCTACAGCAGCTGTTTACAGACATGTTATGGAATGGTTTGGAATACATTATAGATAGAAATGCAATCAGTGTTTAAAATAGTTTGTCATGTTTATGTGTATGTCTTACAATATCGTGTCTAATATGCATAAACATAATTTAGATATAGTAAATATTTAATAGCATAGTTATTATGCATATACTCTGAGATACGTAAATGTAATAAAATACAAAATAAAAAAAAGAGTGGACAAATATTAGTATTAAACAATACAGTGAAAAACTATTAGATGTAAGAATAATTTAAAAAAAATAATGTTCAAATGCTGTTTATTATATTACATAAAACTATAATAAAGCAGACAGGATAAAAGTTAATTCAAGCTTTTGCAAATACACCAAAGCCAGAGAGTCTGAGAAGCCATATAGTGAAAAAAGTATAAAAAGGCCACTTAAAAATATAAAATCAGTGTAAGCTTTTTAAGGAGTATGGATTTTCTGTAGTGCTAATAAATAGGATCCAATTCTCAGCTTCCCCTTCAGCACTCTGGCTATTCAAAATCAATGGTACCTATGTTGGATTAATTTTTGTCAAAACTAGAACAATTCTTAAAACTTAAATTTTTTCACAATACATCTTCTAATAATGGTTAGAATTACTGAAGTAGGGAGAAAATTGGAAGTAAATAATGGAAAAGGAATAGAAAAAATACCTCAGAAATATTTAATGTAAAAATCTTCAAAAACCGAGTACTTGTGTGTGAGTCAACTTCACAGTCACAATTAAATCAACTCTGTTGTGAAATAAAGAACAATAATAAACTTTTACCTCATTTGAAGATATGCTTTTATCCTATAACCTTGACCGAAGAACTTGATGCTGGTACAGCAGATAATTTGTAAACCAGAATTACCTGCTTTTAAGTACTCAATGGAAAATTACCTTTGTGACCTTAGAGTCATGACACACTTGACTTCCATAAAACATGGTGCATTCTGCCAACTGTCTTCTGGTTTAAAGTACCTAATGGCTGATAGAACCAAGGAAATTTAAATCTGTAATTAAAGCATTGATTTTTTTACCAATTAATTGACTGGAATAATTACCATGCTCAGCTACTCAGCTTTCTTATGTGGTGTCTTCTCGATTCATGGTCATATTCAACTGGCTGTGATTTCCAAGAGAGCAGTTCATAATATTAAAGTGCAGTTAATTAGAGACGGAAGGTAATCTTGCTAAGCTCAGCCTAAGGATATTCTTTGATTTTAAAGGGTTGAGTTCTTATCTGAATTTGACAATTGGATTATTTAAATTTATATTGACTTTTGTCACACTGTTTAAATGGGTAGCTCAGAATTTAACTTTTAGTTGCACCAACTTGTTAAAACTGATTTGCTAAAGTGATAAAATAAACTCATTGCACGTTCAAGCAATAATGAGCTGTGAATTAGTGACAGGGAGGATGTAAGAATCTGAGGTGAATATGTAACTTCCTTTTGTGCTTAGCTTAAGTGATAATTCCTGAAACAAGCTTCTCTGTGCAAAAGTTTTACTTCTTTTTTGCTGTTCATAACTTCCATATCATTACAGAAAAGCTCGACCTCTTAATTTCTCACCATCATTCTTTCCTTCACCTCTTATTGGCTTATCATTTTGCAGATCTGAAATTCTAAAAGCACAAAGAAAATAAGAATAAATATTTATCACGGGAGAAGTCTAGGTAGGGCAGAGGTAAGGACAGAAACACTCAGTGACATAATTTAAAATTTGTTTGCTAGGAAAGATGGATTTAGTAGGTGGATTGATATTTTTTTTGTAAGACTTCTGTTCCATGGCACTTGTGCTCTAGTCTCACACAGACTAGACCGCTCTGGTCTAGTGTTGACCGGGACCATGAACCCAGGAAATGGGACATTGCCTCTAGCTGCTCGGCATGCCTGAGTCCTGGCTGGTGGCCCAGCTATTAGGCATAGTGCTTGCATCTCTGGCTCAGGTTTCTGCAGAATCCTGGACATGGTGAGAGGGCAATTGTTTTAACTATAGAATCATAAAATGATAGAATTGCCTTGGTTGGATGGGACCTTTCAGATCATTGAGTCCAACATCAACCCAACACTGATAAAAACCATTTAACCCATGTCTGTCAACACCACGTCTGCATGGCTTTTAAATATCTCCAGGGATGGGGACTCCACCACTGCCCTGGGCAGCCTCTTCCAATGCTTCATAACCATTTCAGTGTAGGAATTTTTCCTAATATCCAATCTAAATTGCCCCTGGTGCAACTCGAGGCCATTTTCTCTTGTCCCATTGCCAGTTCCTTGGGAGAAGAGACTGACCCTCCCTGGCTACACCCTCCTTTCAGGGAGCTGTAGAGAACGAGAAGATCTCCCCTCAGTCTCCTTTTCTCCAGGCTGAACAACCCCAGCTCCCTCATCTTGCCTCAGAAGACTTGAACTATGTCTTTCTTTCTAAAATAATGTTGGCAGAAGATGGCAATGGCTTGGCTGGTTGTGTGGCACCAGGGTAGTCTCGTTTATGTTCTCCATACTGAAGTTTGGTGAATGGTTTTCCTAATGGTTTCTAACATGTTCTGGTTTCCCACCCCAAATGTGGCACAGACATGACAAGTTAGCAACAGTTCCACAACAAAGTTAATATGCTGCTTAATTGTTTTTCCAGCTTGTGCGGAGTCCGCAAGAACAAAAGAAAAATATTGTCTAGTGGATATATTATAAGTTCTCTTGAAAAGGAAAATTTTCCGGTTTGAGAAATTAACGCATTCCTGTGTATTTTCCACAAATTTGTTTGGTTTTGGTTTGGTTTGTTTGTTTGTGGTTTTTTTTTCCCCTGCTGGTGTCTTACCTCTGGCTAAGTAAATTACCATAGTATTTAATCAGAAGCCTTTGCCATGAATGACAAAAATAACATTTTATCTAAAGAAAAGTAAGGTGGTGAGGCTGCTTTACAATGAGATGATTAAAACAAGTTTTAGCTCAGCTACTTGACTGTCATACTGGTTGAAATTTCCTGCCTTCGGTTTTCACAAATCTATGATTCTAGTGTTTGTCGTGTCTGTCATTCAGCCAATTAAATTCACACAGGGAAAAAACATTGTGAGGGAAGAGAGTGTCATTCTAATGAGCTCCTATTATTGCGTACATTCTTTTACACTAAGTGGACTTTCAAGAAAGTATTGGAACCTGACAGCAGCAGGAAAATATTCTTGTTAGTGAAAACTAAGATGAAGACATTGTCTTTCTGAGGTGCTGAGATTTAGCTTCACAAACTGTGAATTTAGAATGTCCTTTATGTTCATCTGTAATTGCCAAGTCTCTGTTATTTGTATTGACATTTTGAAGGAATGTAGTCAAATCAATATGTCTCAGGGGAGGTGAATATTTAGAAGCAAATGATGCGTATAGGGTGTGAGAATGATTGTTTTAGTCTTGATTCAATATAAACTGCTTAGTGAGAGTTACACTGTTCATTTCAATTATTCTATTCATTTAAAGCTATTCATTTAAATTTAGGATATGTCTTTCTAAACTAAAAGTTTAAAGTCATTGACTTTTTAAAATTGTTGTTAAAATTACAAGGGACAAATTCATGTCATATTCCATAAACAATTTAATCTTTTGCTTGTGTAATAGCAACCCCATTGGCTGACAAGTTGGAGACTGGATGAGATTTAAAAAGAAGAACCTGCTGGTGCTTTTCTTAAAAAGCCATGTTTCCACTGACAAGAACTTCAGCAATTCATGGCTCTGCTGAATGGCATCTCCAGCAGAGTCCTGGAGTAGAAATATTTCCTTGTGCTATTTGAACTTTGGAGATTTCAATTTTTTTTTTTCTTTTTATTTTTTTTTTTCTTTTGCTTTTGCACTGTGGCAAAGCGAAACTTTTTGAAACATATTCAAAGTATAAAGAAGTAAGGCTTAGCAAAGGAGGAAGGTAAAAAAAAATCCAGAATAATCTGATGGTAACACACCTTACCCGATGTTCCTGTACCTTGAACTGTCACAAATATGTGTAAATGCTCTAATCAATAGCAGAAGGGTGTTGGATAGATCTTTGTATTAGAGAGAGATTCCTGTTATATAAACAGGTTGATGTTTAGGTGATAGATCTGAAATCTCTCTTTTCCAAATTCACAGTGATATGTAGTGAGTAGAAGACAGCTGGTTGCTGGAAAAGGGTCTCCTGTAACAGAAACTACACTGAGCAGCCTTTTTCTACATATTGGTGCTTGCTAACAGAAAACCCTAGAGCCTGCATTTGTATATGCATATATACGCATTAAACCATTGGTACATCTGATATTACAGTAGTTTGTTTCCCAAAGCAGAAAAAAAAAGGCATTTTGCATAGAAGCTTATTGCCATGAATAGTTTTTTGCTTCTTTTAAAAACAGAACTTTTTTTTACCTTTTTAAAACAGACTAGACTTTAAAAGCAAAGGACTAACATAGCATTCACAAGTGCATAAAACCCCTAAATGCTTTCATGTTACAAAAATATTTATATCCATAAGAATTTGTGGTGTTTCAAACTTCTGTGCTCAACTTTGTCTCAAATATTTTAAGAGAAATGCTCAACTCGTTGCACTTCCACTGACTCCCAGAAGCCTACGATTCTAACAGTGAAAAGCATCCTATTACTGATGGAGATAGACTCGAACTAATCCACATCTATTGAACCTCAATCAGGAGATAATTTATTGGTGTTTCTGTTGTACAGAATATAAAATCAGGGAATGATATTGGTCCTTCTGATCTTCTACATAATTCATTAGCTGAATTGGAAGAATTGCATATATGTATGTAATCATATCATTTTGCAAAAGATACTGTAATATTACAACAGAGAGGGTGTTCAACAACTGACAGCACATAAAAATACCACACTGGACCAGATTAAAGGTCCACCTATCTTGGCACCCTATGGCAAGTAGTAGATGGGAAGGCAAGTAGCAAGTCTGCCAAGCAGCTGGTTCTTTGGGTTTCTTGACTGCCTGTCTGTGAGATAGTACTGAACAACGAAAAACTAAAATAAAATCAAACCAAACAACTGACTATCCAAACAAGCAAACAAAACTCTCAAACCCCACAGTACCAGAAATAGGAGGAGGAAAAAAAAAATTTCCCAAATGAAAATAAAAACCAGTTTAGGAGCGTTCATTTCAATTTTGGCCAGTTCTGACTCAGATCTTAACACTTGTCACAGGCCATCTCTACAGAAGGAGGAGGCTTAAATATTTTCAGTATGAGATCTTTCTAGACTTTACATAAAGGAACTAGTATAGAGCTTAAATCTTTTCCTCTCTTTACCCCAAGCAGAAATAAAGCAGTACAGTTGTAGAAAATATGATCTCTAAAATTTATTCTAGTTATGATTTACTATTTTATCTGCTATAAAATTTAACATAAAACCACAAATACAGACAAATCTGTATGTGCTTGCAAAATTTCAAAGGAGCAGTGATACGCTTTGTAAAGAACCGATTTTACAGTAGACCCATCCTCAAAACCTAGTAGCTCGTACATAGGTCAATACACAAACTGTAAATAAAAGTTCATTTGCAAGGTGACCTTGGTAAATGCAGATTCACCGCAGATTAGCCCTCCAGACCCATAAAGTATTTTTCAAAAAAATTTCTAGTTCTCCATGTATAGTTTCCCAACTGTGAACTTTTTAATTTAGTATGTAGTTTAACAGCAATTCTGTGTTAAAATGACCCAGTTTCCACCAAGTGTTTCAATTAATTCATCTATGAGGCAATGCTGAAAGGGATGCATTTTTTAACAAATGCAGATTTATATGCTGTTATGAATTTATATTTGCCCCTAATTATTACAACAACAATAAAATCTTAAAATCTAATGAATGTTCATGAAATGCACAGTCCTTCATATGGGATATGCTGTTCTTTGCCTTGTTGGGTTTTAAAATAAATTTTATTTTCATCCATATAAAGGCACAGAAATGAAAATGTTACACATCTGAAGGCAGGCAAAAGCTTTTTCAAATGAATCTGTGAAGAAGTATGCAAGAGTAGTATAAAGTATCTGATCAATAGAGAACAGAAGAGAAGCAGGAAAAGAAAATTAAAATTTAGGATGAAGGAGCTAACCTGGGAGCAGGGAACACAGTTAAGGTTTGCTTCGCTGTGCATCAGAAAAAACAGGATCAATAAGGCCATTGCTTAATCTGAAAACAAAAATTGTGTAAATGCACTTTATTATTCTGGGCCTTTGTGGTTATGTGGTTTCAAGACTTTTTCTGCAGTTGTTCAGTTGTGCATTGCTTGTTTTTTTCCTTCTACAACTCATCAGTCTAGTTTGGTTTGTTTTTTTTTTTTTCCTGGAAAGGTCTCTTCTTAAGCCTTGTACTTGTCTATTTCTATATATTTATCTATACTATTTTATAGAAATATAAAATGCAATAACCAAGCATGAGAAAAACCCTAATATTCAGTCTGTGATATAGCTCCACGTATGAAGAAACAAGAAAACAAAGATAACTTTGAGACAGGAGACAAGCCAGATGTTGACATGAGTTAAGTGGGAGAGATCCATAAATTCATGTAGTCTCAGACTGTGATTTGAGCTTTCACACTTTGTAAGGGACTTACTGAACTCAGAGGGCAGCAGTATCTGCTGATGTTCTCGGTTCTCCTTAATGATTCATATTAGATGGATTGTATCACTTCCAGGTGTGTAAGCTGACAAAAGGCAGCACAAGGCCACAGTTCAGTCTTTCTCACCCAAGAAGCTGTGAAACCTTGAACTGAATGCTAACTCACAGGACAAAGCCATTGCATGCCAATCATACTGTAATCATAGTGGTGAAGAGAATGCAAGCCCTTCTGGAAGATATATTTTGATCGAAAAGAACCTGCTAAAAGGTCAAAAATGCTACTTGTGAGGTGCAGGAACAAGCAGATTATGTACTGTATTTTTCTTGTTCACAGGATTGAAACAATACATAAAAATTTGTGTTTGATAATGGCTTGTTCCTAAGTGCTCAGAAAAGAGAACTGAAAGAATCAAAGGAAACCGACAGTCTTCTATAGTTCTAAATCTTCCTTTTTGCAGAGAAAGGTCTTCGTTTTTTTTTATATACACCGAAATCTAGGAAATGGATGCGAAAAAATAATGAAAAAAAGGCTGCAGATCAAAATGAGAAAAAAGTCTACGGAATCAGAGGAAAGTTCTGCCAGTCCAGAAAATCACAAGGTCAATCTTCCCTTTTCAGGCAATCAGGGTTGATTGAAAGACTGTGTTCCTCTAACAGCAAATCTGGTGAAATGATGACCTCTGATTTTTGACTGAAAACATCTGTGTGGTTCTTTGAGAGGGAGCAGGAATTAGAAAATGGGCATCTTGTATCCCAAAACCTCTTTACACATCTGCAAACAACAGGTAAACTTTCCAACGACTTTGACTGGGTGATTGCTCATGTAAATGAGGTGTTGTCTGGAACCTCCTTTCCAAGTATTACATCAAGAAATTTATGTTGGAACATGTCCGATAGTCAGATATTCCTTTGCGTTGGTCTTATGAAACATCATTTTCTCCAGTGTACCCAGCAGGAGAAACAAATGATTTAAAAGGACAGAGCCAGTCTTCGAAAACTTTTGATGACAAAGACCAGACATGAATGTTTTGAAATGATCCTCCAAGGAACTATCTTTTGAAAGAAAGGAAATATCTTTTGAAAGATTAGAGGCCACGTCGAACTGTTGAACTCAGTGCTGTTAGTCTGCTGTTGACATTAGTTTATTCACCACATTTTATATAATGAACATATTCGTAGAGACATTGCAGAGGAAGGGGGCCTTGTACACCTACAGAAACAGTCAGAATGAATACGATCATTCTGTCTCTTCTGCTTACAAATGCATATTATCTTTCCCTAGAGTGAACGAGCCAGATTCATTCGTCTTATTTCTTCTTAAAGGGCTCAACAATACTTTCTTTTTCTAATTCTCCCTAAATCTTCAAAGGAAGACTTTGCTCAGCCTGTGTCCAGTTCTGGGCTCCCCAGTTCAAGAAGGACAGGGAACTGCTGGAGAGGGTACAGCAGAGGGCTACAAAGATGATGAGGGGACTAGAACATATCTCTGATGAGGAAAGACTGAGGGACTTGGGTGTTTTTAGTCTGGAGAGGAGAAGACTGAGGGGGGATCTGATCAACACCTATAAATACTTCAAGGGTGGGTGTCAGGAGGATGGGGCCAGGCTTTTTTCAGTGATGCCCAGTGACAGGACAAGAGGAAATGGGCACAAACTGGAACATAAGAAATTCCATCTAAACAGAAGGAATAACTTATTTTCTTTGAGGATGGCAGATCCCTGGCAGAGGCTGCCCAGAGAGGTGGTGGAGTCTCCTTCTCTGGAGACATTCCAAACCTGCCTGGATACGTTCCTGTGCAACGTGTTCTGGGTTGACCTGCTTTGGCAGGGGCTTGGACTAGATGATCTCCAGAGATCCCTTCCAACCCCTATCATTCTCTGATTCTGTGATGGTGGAGAGAAACAAGAGAGTGAAATGACTCCTTTATTCTGGGTGCATTTTTTAATGGTTCAGACACTCTGCCTTTTCCATCAGCAGGTTTCATAGTGTAAAAGATTTGACCTCACTGTGGCTTAGCCCCAGTTGGCAACAGAGAGCCACTTGGTCGCTCACTCCCCGCCCCTGCAGCAGGACAGGGGGAGAATCGGAAGAAAAAGGTAAAACTCATGGGTTGAGATAAAGGTAGTTTAATAGAACAGCACAGCAAAGAGGAAAAAAATAATACTGATAAAGGAATATACAAACCACAATTAACATACACCTGCTCACTGCCCAGAACCCAGTAAGCCCAGCCCAGTCCCCCGTGGTGGTTCCTCTGGCCAGTTCCCCCAGCCATATACTGAGCGTGACACATGGTATCTAACACAGGTTTGGGCAGTTTGGGTCAGCCTCCCTGGTGTGTCCTTTCCCAGCTTCTTGTGAAAATTAACCCTATCCCTGCCAGACCCAGGACAAACATGTAATAGATAACTAAGAATTGAAGAACATGAGTATTTTACATTTAGGAATTACTGATCTTTGAGGATTGAATTCAACTAGTGATACTGGACAGAAACTACTTATCCTTTTTAGAGGTTTTTTTTTATTCTTCAATTTAAAAATTTTTCCCTTTTCCCTGAAAGCATATTATAGTAAATAATTTAAATAAATGAGGAAATAAGTGAAAATATGAAGAAGTTAAGTATGGTTCCTTGCAGTAGATTCAACTCTATTCTGAATTAGCTTTTATAGATAAAATTTGAATGGTATTTTGTAGTTATTATGTTTTTATTATTCTGTTCATATGATACAAAAGATGATTTTCAAATGGGATTTTTTTGTGTGCTAAATGAGTATTTCAATTAAAAGATTGCTGGAATGTCATGTGCATTAGATTTAGTGACTCCAGTGGGGGAAGAGGAATATCTGAGGTAATAAAGCTCAAGAGCAAATGCAAATAAGAAGACCCTTAACCTAACTAACCAACCTGTCAGAAAAGTCGCTGCAGTGCAGAATCTCTTAACGTTGAATAGTTGCCCTTGAAAATGTTTCTGAAATCAACTATGGGAATTATTGAAGCAGAGGATAAAAAACAGTAAACAGTGGAAAGGTTTCATTTTTTTTTTTTAAAAAAAAAGTTCTGTTCTTTCCCCTGTAAGTCCATGGGGTAAATCTGAATTTCTTTTTCAACAAGAGTCAGTCCTTGCAAAAATAGAGGGAAGAGGATTTTCTCGGCTTCAAAAGGTTTTCTAATGTTTTCCCAAGTTAACACTTAAAAGTGCTTCTTCTGCGGCTTGAGGAGAATTTTAAAATTGGAAAGACTTAACATCTGTCCCTTGCTCTAGAATTTGAAATTTTACTCAGTGGACTAAATGCACTGTAACTCACTTTTCTGGTGTAAAAATGTACCAACAGCTCAAGAGGTTAAAAAATCTTAACTGGTCTAGTTACTCCAGAAGTTCCACTGGCTTTTAATCAGAGGTGAGCTGTGAAAGAGCGTTTAAAGTGCTACATTTGCACTTTAAAATTACTAAATCACCTTTGAATGCAGAGTTCATACATATAATACAGCAGAAAGCAAATACAAATTGAGCTGTTTGGATAAAGTGAATTTGTCAAGTGTCAGCCCTCGCAAAATGTATAAAACAGACAGCCCAAGATATATTATGCTGTATGCAGCAGAAAGAAATGTAAAAGAAATCAAAGTATGATATTACTCTACAATTATTAAGAAACATCATTTTAGTAGCAGTGATCAATAGAAAATACCTTCAGTTGTTTGGGAATGTTTATTAACTGAGTCTAAAAATACCACAGATACCTTTTGCATTTTTTTTCTCTTTTTTGATTGGTCTTTGCTATTATAAGGAAAAAGTTTACACCGATTCCCAGTCTACAGTAAATGACTTTATGTGCTGATTAACTATTTGGAAAGGCATAGTCATGCAGAAGGAAGCTCTAACTTGAAACAGGTAGACATCTCCAATGACCATCTAAGACAGAATTTTAAAAAATGCACAGGGATGTAAAGCTGAAAAATGTCCCAGGCAAAGGCTGTGTATTAGGGACAACAGCTACAGAATTGAAGCCAAAAAGAAAGAGATCTCTGAAATCAGTAAAATTTGTTTTTCAGAAATATTTAAATGTGCCAAGAGTACTAAAAGCGTGCAAGCCTATAAATCAGAAAAAGACTCCTTGACTTTCCACATATTTTGGGCAGAACTAAATTAAACTACTGGAACTGAAATTTATAAAATTCTGAAGTTCACATCAGTTGTGAAGTTGTCATTTTGCATCGCACCTTGCGAAAGTTTTGTTACCTCTGTCTGGTTTTCTTATATGAAATGAGAATATCAGGATAAAAATAATATGAATTATCTTCCAGGAAACTCATATGCAGGACTAAGAAGATATAATATCAAACATAGCAACTTAATGTTTAAAGGCAGCACTAAAATACAGCTAAATACACATAAGCTAGAATTTGGAATCTCTGTATGAGGAAAAGAGAATAGCTATGAAAAGTTTAAATGTAAAGCATGTAAAATATAAAGAGCTTTGATACAATTTGGCTTATTTTCAGAATAACATAAAAAAAGAAAGGCAGGAAAACAGTGACGATTTAAGAAAAATAATCACACTTAAAATAGGTGTCAGGAGCACTTTTTTTTTTCAGGCAGAGAATGATAAATGTGTGAAACAGGCTGTCAGGCATAGCTGAGCAGGCAAAAACACGGGGGTCATACGAGAAAAATGAGCTGCCTTCCACAGGGGAGCCGAGTACTGAGAATGGATGAACTCAGACAGGCTGAATAACCTCTTTCGTTCCCTGACGACACGTTATGTTATCCTCTCAGTTGTCTTTTCTGCAATCGTTTAAATGAAAAAATCATTCTGGTTGCAGGTCTATAACATTGTCAGAGGACTTCTTAATTCTGTTCTGGAATCTACATTCCGATTACATGTTTTGCAGACTGAACACTAGTGTAAGGCCAAGCACTGCTGATCCTTTTAGCCTTATTCCTGGAAGCATTCAGGTGAATTATTGTCACGTATGTGAGGACATCAGGCCAATCTATGTTATCATTAAGTGTAATTTAAGTGGTACAGTTTGTGTTCTGCTGTGTCTTTCTTGTAGAAGACTTGGGCACAGAACAGTGAGGTTTTTAGCTGAACTGTGGCAGAAGAAAAAACCCGATATTAAGTTATGGTGACATTTTACAAAACCTTTTTTATCTTTTTGATGGTGTTCCTTTTTTAACCACAAGGACTTAATGACCTTGCAATCACTACTAATTCCAACGTGTTTTTAATACTTTACAGCGGAAAAAAAAGATTATCTAGATTATAATCATCTACATATGATTGAATAGTGTTTAATAGTTGTTTGCATATGACACCAAGGTAGGACAGAGGGGACACCAGCAGATACTCTTGAGCACAAGGCTGTCATTCAGAGTGACCTGGACAGTGTGAAGGAGTGGGCTACCAGAAACCTTCTGAAATTCAGCCAAGACAAAAGCATAGTTTTTCTCATGGGAAGGGGAAAAGCACTGCAACAACACAAGTTGGAGTTGGGGAGCAGATCTGCTGAGAAGGGCCTGGGGGGTGAACAGCCAGGGAGATCCAGGGAAGTGACTATCCCTTTCTCTTCACTCTTATGAGACCACGTTTTGCATCCTTCATTCAGTTTTGGGCCCTCTGATACAAGAAAGACATGAACTATCTGGCATGAATTTAACAGGGTCCCCAAGCTGATCAGGGGCCAGATGTTCTGTGAGAGAGGCTGAGGGATCTGGGCTTGTTTAATTTGGAGAAGAGAAGGATTTTGGGGGATGGAACAACATCCTGATGTACATACCAGGAGGTCACCGAGAAGGTGATCAGGCCCCTCACAGAGGTCCATGGTAGGAGGACAGCAGTCAACAGCCGTAAATGGAAACATTTCTACACGATTCTGTGCTGAGCTGTGCAGACCATATCCCAATTCAGATACGCGGACATCTTAACTGACATCTTACCTGACATCTTACATGTAAAAATTGCATTTAACCTGACTATGCCAGAGAAACACAGTTACTTTAACGTACTAAATGCTGAAATAGTGTTATAAAATGGAAGTACCAATAGAATTCTCTCTATGCAATTCCTGCGTTACGTGAAAGGTGGGAGAGGAATGGAGGTTTTACTAAATCTCAAATAACAAATTAATTTTTACCTCTACTTGGCCCAGGATGATTCATCCAGTGGATCTACTGCCATCTTTTCACAAGGCCTTCAAAATGAAGACAGTCTTTTGAAAAGAGTAACTTAATGCAAATTACATATAAACACAAAATTATATAGGATTATGCACAAAAATGATGTTGTTCTGTTGTTGTAGTTCACTGCAAGAACAATAATTATTGTATGTTTATATTTGCATATAAATTTATATTTATTTATATTTATAAAATATATAATAATAATAAATGAATATAAGCATAAATCCGGTACACTGGCAGTTCATACTAGTGTAAAACCACAAACAAGCAAGATACCCAGAGGTTAAAACCAAGTGGAAGATCCCCACACTGAATAAATGACATGTAGTTCTCAAGGTGAAATGAACTTTCTGAGCTGAAGCCCAGGTGGTAGTATAGAGATGACCTTAGTGATCTTGCCTCCTGGTAACCTGAAATATTTCCTCTTGACTAATTTACACTTCATGACAGTTATCCTGAGGTAAGAAAAAGAGCTTTCTTTAACAGAAGGAAAGAGAAGGGTGAAAGTTCAGAAAACATTGTGATGCCTGAAAAAAATGAAAATTTTTAAGGAAGGGCTTAAGGGCAGCCTGTACCACAGCCAGACATTGGAAGTATCAGTAACTTGCACTGAGTTTTTATATAGTCCTTACATAAGTCAATACATGATTATTCTTCTGTGTTTCAGCACAAGGGGAGGAGCTTAGGTGATGATCAATAGGAAAGGAAAATATGTAGCTCAACATGACAATAGGCAAGGTTTAGGCACGTTGATTGTGGCATGGCTTATTGGAGAATCTGATCCTATTTTGTCAGTCAATGGTCAAATTATTATAAACTTCAGAATGGATATGAAATACCTCACTGTATTGCAGGTGAAGTGCATGAGCTTGAGCTTTTCCCTCTCTCTTAGCTTTAAAAACTGCATTTTGAACAAAGCATTCACAATTTTTTTTTTTTCATACCTTAGGGGTTAATTAGATAGTTTGAAATTCTGTATACTGTTGTGCTTTTCCTTAAGTATAGGTCACAAATCTGAATATCACCACTAACATAATGTCTAGTTCTGAGCCTCTGAATTCAAGCAGTGAATTACCGTGTTTCAACTGCATAAGGAAAAAAAAAATAAATAGAAATTTGGTATTGATGAGCAAAAGTGATTGGCTCCAAAGATGCAAAGGGCAGACAGAGATGTTTTTTTTTTCTTGAATCTGCACAGATATACGCTAAATGGCATCAAATCAGCCGTGGCAGTTACTATTCGCCTGCAGCTATAGCAACACCTTCTCCCCAGCAGGAGCAGTTGTAGAGCAAGGAGTTTTAGCAGTTGTAGCCACAGGGGTACACCTGGAGAGAATATTAAAGATGTCTGTATGCAGCATTGTCATTTGATCCTGAGTGCTGAAATGTAGTATGATTTCTCCAGCACAAGAAATCTATTAAAATTAATTCAGAAATACCTCTGGGATAGATTTGGTGCTGAAGAATTCTGCCAGATGTGCAAATACTTTCGGCTTTGATAAGGGAATTTATTAAAAGTCAAGGGAAAGTGGGTAACCAGAAACTGAAACTGCCACATTTCCTACCATAGTCTAAAACAGCGTGAAAATGTATTTACCTCATCCTTTTTGTAAACATACTCTACATTTTAATAAGGAAAACGTCATAACAGTTACCACATTTCAGGTTTAGTTTTATGGACTTCTAACTGTTTAAAAGGTCACAAACTGTCCAGTGAGGTCTTCTCGCAAGCTAATGAACTGCTCCAGGATAATTGATATAGTCATTGTAGGTAACAATGAAACAGGTAGTGTTAACATTAGGGTTACGTACCTCTCAGTGCTCTTAAATCCACCTCAAGCCCTCTTTTTTTAAATAGAAGAAATCTTAATTAAAAAAAAAAAAGTAAACCACAGAATCACAGAAAAATAGGAGTTGGAAGGGACCCCTGGAGATCACCTCGTCCAACCCCCCTGCCAGAGCAGGGTCACCCACAGCAGGTCGCACAGGAACGTGTCCAGGTGGGTTTGGAATGTCTCCAGAGAAGGAGACTCCACCACCTCTCTGGGCAGCCTCTGCCAGGGCTCTGCCACCCTCACAGCAAAGAAGTTCCTCCTCATGTTGAGGTGGAACTTCCTCTGTTCAGGTTTGTGCACGTTGCCTCTTGTCCTGTCACTGGGCACCACTGAAAAAAGTCTGACCCCATCCTCCTGACACCTATCCTTTAAATATTTATATTTATTTATATTTAATCCTCTATAAACTTTAAGTTTTTCATTAGTGAAACACATCTGGAAGTGACCTGAGAAATCCAGTTCAACTGACCTTTTTTTTCCAAAAAGTGACTAAATATTTCAGTTTAGGTGTCTAATGTCAGAAAAAGGGACAATTTTCAAAAACATTGATTGTACTCCCTCTAAAAATCCAATTCATTAACATGTTTAATATTAACTATACAGAATAGGGACATCCAAATTCATTAGTCAGATTTAAAATCCTTGGCTATTATTCATGAGGATTTGTTAAACCATTAACAACAACTTCACTTTAATTATTCTTTTTATCTGTTCCATCACATCCTCAAATCCTCAATCTCTTCTTATTTTGCTGTATTTATGAAGTGCTTTGAAGTGATTTGAAGTTATTCCTTTGGATGAAAGGGACTGTATTGTTAAAATATCTCTAAAGTTACTGAGATGTCAAACATCCCGTTTCAGTTTTCCTCATTTCCCTGGCTATACATTTAGGGAAGAAACATAATTTACCACATGTCGATGTTGCTGCCTTTTCCAAACCCCTAACAAATTTGGGATTTCAGGTCACTGGTGTATGAACTGTTCTGTTTTGAAACCAACCCGTGGCCTGTAATAGTAGATACAGTTACTGTCATTTTAGGAAAAGTGGTTAAAGGTATCTCGCCAGAAGCCCTGAAGTTCTAGAATCCACACTGAAATTCACTGGCGTCTGTCACAGCACTATGGAAGGAGCTTAATGACATGTGAATGTCTTTAAAAAGGATTAATTTTTTACCACAAGACAGGAAACTGTTATTCATCTTTGTCCTCAGTGCCACAAATAAATTCTCCAAAATGAAGCTGTGATTATGAGGACTCTTCACTGAGGGCATATGTTCAGCTTTCCTTTTCCAGTGAGGATCATGCTACTTTATTATTTCATGTAAAACCTCATGTAAAACTTGTTTGAAACGTAAACCAAGACAGTATTTGATACAGGGGAAAGACAATTGCTAAGAAGATGTAATTAAAGTCTCATTTGGGCCATCATTTCCAGAATGTGACACGGCAGGTAGAAGTAGAAAACTCCAGCCTTAAAATGTGAGCTCTTCAGGTTTATGTACATGTTATAAAGGAGATAATGTGACAATCTGTTTCTGCTTTCCAGAGAAACGTAACTGCTTTAGCATCCAAGAATATCCCTGTTCACAAAGACCAGGATCTTCAGACCAAGTCATTAAAGCCCTACTTAGTTGTTAAAAAATTAAGGATTAAGGATTAAAAACTGATCAATGTTTGAAATATTTAGATTTTCTCGAATGGAACAAATTGTTTTCTGCTATAACTGAGTGACTACATGAAAAAGAACACCATGGGGTTGTTCATGTATAATCAACAGCTACAAGCCTATTTGATTGCAATTGTGAGAACAAATTATGGTCACATAATCATTTTGGTTCAAATCAGAGCAAGTCCTTTATTGCTCCCCTAGAAGTCCTTGGGAGCAGAAAACCCATATCCTTCACATCTTGGTGAATTATGATCCTTCTCATCCATCATGAACCAATGAGAACATTTTCCTCCACTGTCTCCTTTTCAGTAGATCAGCTATTAACACAGATCGGTAGACTATCGTAGTTACTGACTTCATTTGAGACTTGTAATACAAACAAAGCAACAGATGTGTATAAACTTTCTCATTTAAATATCTTTCAAACTCTGCAGATGAGTTATTAAAAGGTCAAGCAGGTAAGTGTTTTGGTGTGGCTGTGTGACACATAGTAAATAAGAAAGACTGGTATGTGGGATGGTATCTTCAGTGTAGGAATTGTTCTAGGTTGGGCTCAGTTTACTGCTTCCCTATGAGTAATCCCAGCACTTTGCAGTATTGCAATTTAATATACCTTCTCTGTCAACACCTGGCTTCATGAACGTTTCGGACAGTCTACAAGCCACAGTACAGACTTCAAATATGCAAGTTAAGAAGTAATCAGGACGACTTGCTAAGGAATTAATAGAAATTAGTAGTCAAAGCAGTTTCAGACACCGGACAAGTCAATTTGAGTCTGCTTTTCAGAGCAGGGATCGTTCATAAATACATTCTAAGTTAATACAATCTTTGGCTACAAAGTTGAGACTGGAATGTTTTTAGTCTTAAGCAATAATGTAGTTCAAGGGAGTGGTTATAAAGCACCTTCACAAAGTCGCTTTTTAAAAATCATAGGTAAGAATGAGGGTAAACCTTTGCACTCTGGAATATGCAGTGTCCATTCTTAACAGATTCTAATTTGAAGTCATTGATGGTATAAACTGCTAAGTAAAAGAGTAGCCTACACAGATACTATGAATTTTCCATTTCAAACCTCTTTGCTGTTTAAAACTGCGCTCGCCTTTTCCTTCCTCAAGGCTTTCTGGCTCTGTTCCAGATTCATCCATTAAAAACTGACGGGTTGACACTTTGCATACTGTGAGTGTTGCTCTCTAGACTGATAAACCAGTGCCTCGCTACCAAAAAAAAAAAAAAACAACCCCATAGCAGAGCAAAGAAACACAAACACACATCAACTATTACTTTCCCTGTTGACATCAGGGCATCTGAATGCTTCAGGAGACTTTTCCTGAGGGGTCCTTTATGTGTTTTTTAATTAATAGAAAACAGAAAAATAAACTGGGAATATGCTCCCAATAAATTACAGTGAAAGTTCTTCAAAGATAAAAATGAGTGTGATAATCACTGATAAAAGTTATAGACCTGAACTGGCAGCTCATTATCCTTCTGTTGCAAATGAACCAAGGGGGAGACTCCTTGTCACTGTCCTCAGGACTTGCCAGTGATTTAGTGGCTGCAGTAACGTGGGAGTGAAAAGGGAAAAGTCTTTCCTAATAGGAAAACCAATTTGTTTCAGTCTTGAAGTACTGGGAGGACATAGTATTGAACTGTAACACAGATGAAGTTGCAAAAATCTTTCTGGCTAAATTACTCCAACCTCACCTTCCCTTTTTATGACCGTCATAGAAGGAGAATGAGAATATGGGGAATGAGAAAACACTAGAAGTTGATATAGTTTCTTTAGGCAATTTTTGAGACATTGCAAACAGTCCATGACTAATTATAAAACACGAGGTATTTGATATTGAAGTCATACAAACGCACTTGAATTTCTGTTAGCAAAATACATACATAAAAACTTGCATAAGTTTTTCAATGTGTTTGTGGAATTCAGACAGGCTTGAGGTTGCCGATGAAGGATGGTGAAGAAACATAGCAGTTGAGAGGATGAGAATGGTTAAAAATCTCTAAAATGATAAAATCTGCTAAATCTTAGTAGCAGTTGCCACTATAGTTTTGCATCCTGAGCACACCCCCATGGAGGTTTGGCCCATGGGGCCAGGGGTCAGCATGGCTGAGGGCGACTCCATGCCACTGGTGACTGTGAGGAGAGGCTCCCGGGTGCCCTGTGGGGACGCCGTGGACAGGGCTGGCCCCACAGCCCTGCCCAGCTGTCCCCAAGGCTGTGTTAAGCCTGGTTCCCCCCACCAGACCTGATCCTGACCCCCCCATCTTCAGGCTGATTCTGACACAGCTTTAACCCATCCCCAGAGAGGTGTCCAGTGCCTGGGGCTGCGACTACCACCAGCTGCACCCTGGCAACTCATTTGAACACTTATCCCAGTCTTTCAGCAAGTGGTTATAAATAGAGAGTAATGAAACTTAAGAAATGCCATTGATCTAGAAGAGCTACAGATGGCATTTTCCATATTTAAAAAATTTGAAATGCAACATATTCCCCCTGATCAATGTCTACACCTTCTCCCCAGGGTTCATGCTGCTTTCTTAGTCATTGAAGTTGCTCAAAAAGAATAACTCTTAGTTATTAAAGACGGTTTTATTACCACTCACATGCTTGTGTATCCACACTTTGTGAAATCATCCCAGTTTCATCACTGGGACAGGTGCTGTTATCTGAAGGTGAGTGTTTGGCTTAATTTTATTATGACCTGTACTATGAGTTTAATTTGAAAGTGGAATTAGGCTGAAATGACCAGATGTCCTGGTTTAGCTGACACAGCTGGGAAAATCATGCAGTGAGTCCTCCTGGAACACATTTCTGGGCACATGAAGGAGAAGAAAATGATTTGGAACAGTCAGCATGGATTTACCAAGGGCAAATCATGCCTGACCAGCACGATTGCTTTCTGTAATGAAATAATGGATTTGTGGATCACAGGAGAGCAGCGGATACAACTTACATCAACCTTAACAGGGCTTTCAACAGTGTCTTCCACAGTACTTTTTTTATTGATTACATTCAAAATCTGTGTAGATTATCATCCTCAGAGAGCAGTTGTTAATAGGTCATCCTCTACCTGGTGGCGTGGAAAAAATGGAGGACCATAGGGGCTCTCCTGGGACCTGTTTATCATTTTCATCAATGATCTCGAGAAGGTGAACGGAGTGCGCGATCATCAAGCTTGCAGATGACACCAAAGTGTATGTGCATGTGTGGATGAGAAGGGGAAGATGAGCTCTTGACATACTTGAGGGCAAACCTGTTGTTCAGAGGGACCTAGATGTTGTACAGCCTTTATCCTTGGAGGTTTTGAAGGCTGGACTCTGAAGCTCTGAGTGATCTGGTCTGATCTCACATCAGACCCGCCTTTGAGAAGGGGGTTGGACTAGAGGCCCCCTGAGGTCCCTTCCAATATGAATTATCCTATGATGCTACAATCCAGTTTAAGTGGCATCCCCTACGTTCCGGCAAAAAATCTTTAGGCCACTCCTACCTTGTTTTTACCTAGGATTGAAGGTTTTCCCCTCATATATGCAAAAAACAGTGTCCTGGAAAGTTCATGGCATAGTGCAGAGAATCTCAGCTTCTGAGCTCTGTTGTCATCTCTTTTGCAGGCTACACAGTCCTGGGAAATTGTCCTTGGCACCAATAACTGCATCGGATCAATGCAGTCGGAGGGCCTTCTCTAATGTCACCTACTACGAAAGCTCCCTGTGTCACCATAAATTAGGGGCGCCGCCGGGAGTGAATTCAACTATATTTGGAAGGAAACACAAAAGGGGTGACTTCTGCCCATGTATGGGGCATGGAAACGGTAATATATACAGATGCAGAGGGGAAAGTGAAAATTCTGTCAGACTATAGGCATCTTTACAAGAATATTTTGTACCCTGCTTTCCACCAAGTTCAAGATTACGTTGCTAAATCAAGAATACTTTTGGTACGCTTTTAACATAATATCTTGATTTTTTTCCTTCTTTTTTTTTGGTCCTCCATACATATCACTAAATATACTTTGAGGGAATGAATGTTGAGGTACAAAAATAATGGATCCAGTTGAGGATTGGCTTCCACTGGTGATGGACCTTCTGTCTGTTCCAGCTTCATATCACAACTTTTTCCTTTCTGTTGACATTTTTGTCTATAGCTTCATATCTATTGTGTACTATAAGGTGACCAGTGTGAAAACTCTGCAGAGGGATGAATGCTGCACTCGATACCAGCTCTTCAGTAAGGATGCAGCAGACTGCAGTGCTATGCGTTAATAACCTGCCAAAATACGTATTTATTTAGCTCATATTCTTCTTTGCCTGACTGCTGTACCATAGAGATGGTACAAAAAGGATTCCAGGAAAAAAAAAGGGAATTAGAATTCTTTCAAATAGGTATTTGCCACTAAGTACATTGGGTATTAAAAAGAACAACATTGAGAACAGAAGTCTGATTTCACATCACCTGGAAGGCATAGATGTGTTGAACAGATCAATGAAATACCCACTGAAGTTTATTAGACTATGTCAGATACTGTTTTTTTTGAAAGTTATAATAGGAGTGTGTTTTTTATAAACAGAAAAGATTTAAGATCATATTTCTATGACTGGGAACTTATTCTTTATGATAATTTAAAAAGGTAAAGCTACTTCATATAATTAGGAAAAACATCTATCTTACCTGTCTATGGATCTATTAATCTATGTATCTATCTAATCTATCTATCTATCTACCTCATTATTTATTCCATTTATACATAGATACATTTTGGTTATAAACATATTTATATCTATCTGTGTATATCTATACCTATGTATATATATATATAAAAAATACTCTCCTTTGCAGTAAAAAAAATATTTCATTGATTAAGTACACATTACCTTCTGGAAAGAACAGATCCACTATATCCAATAGAAATGTCTCAATATATTTCTATAACAGCTTATGTGTGAGAGACACATGCTACCAGCAGTACTTGGGGATCTTGAGTTGCAGCTCTGGGTAGAATCAGAAAGACACACTTCAGTTTGCCACCACTCCTGACTTAAAATTGAGAATTCCAGAAACATAACAACTCTTGGAATTTAATTTTGTTACAGTATGATTTTCAAAATTAAAACAAAATCTCTTTCAGGATGATTATACCTGTAGTAATTCAGCAAAATAATGAGCCCAAGAAGCTCTGTGTTGTGTATTTGAAGGATGATGCTCTATTTGTGTTCCACTTGAAACTTCACAATAAGAATTGAATAATTTATGTTTTCTCTTGGCTCCTGCATAGGGCTGATTTCATCTGAAAGACATATGTCAATAAACGCACTAAGTAGATGGATCCTTCTGCAACTAATGATTAAGTCTTTCATTTGGCTAAAAATAGTCTTGAAAAGTCTAAGTGACTGCAGGCATTCCTGGGGTTCTCATAGTACATACTTTTCAGCAATCTTTGTAGAGCCCCTGAGTACGGTAGCTCTGGTACAGTGTGTGATTGATGTGGGGTAATTAAAACCTTATCTGGAACCCGAGTTTGGTAAGCAGCAGCATTTATTAATGCTGATTCAGGGACCTACCGGGGAATAGGTTGGAATCTGTCTCCAGCAGCAGCAACTAAGAGTTATTGATAGCGTGGATTTATTCGATAGCTATTCTGGGCCTGGGAGTCATATATTGATACAATTTTTGCTGGTAATAAAATGTCAGATTAAAAGAAAACAGCAGCATTCTTATTTTTAATGGTGAGTAAAACTTACTGCCTGCCTGCTGCCTCTGACAACATAAGATAAGCCTAAAGGTACATGTTACAAAAGAATTGAGTTCCTTATTCAAAGGTGCTTGTCATCTAAACCTTTGGTTGTATTGGAATGCCTCAGCTTCCAAAAGTATCTCTAGCAAGAAGGAAAATCAGTAATTGCTTTGTAGAGGAGCATAAAACACTGAGCTAACGTTGTAAATTTGGTATGAAACTGAAAAACGTCCTATCTGCTGATAGAGTGCAGAAAGGTTTGTTAAATAACTGCAGCCGGAGGTGAAAAAGCACTGGAAATGTCACAAAGTAGACAGGCAATACCGATGCGTGCACAAAGTCACACACACAGGTATAGAAAAGGTGGCATGAGAATGACATTCCCCATTCATGCTGCCTGTTATTCTGCTGAGACTGTAGTCTTTAAAATCATTCCTCCTGTTTCTACCTACTTTTAGAGACACATTTAAATTTTCTGATCTTCTACGTTAGAAGCAATCAAGATGCCACCAGCAGTTCTTGAGGGTTTTTTGTTTGTTTGTTTTGAAGTTTAAATCATAGAATGGTTTGTGTTGGAAGGGACCTTAAACATCATCCAGTGCCACCCCCTCCCCTGGGCAGGGACACCTCCCACCAGCCCAGGTTGCTCCAAGCCCCCTCCAACCTGCCCTTGAACCCCTCCAGGGATGGGGCAGCCACAGCTTCTCTGGGCAACATATTGCAGGGTCGCACCACCCTCACAGGAAAGGATTTCTTCCTAATATCTCATCTAAATCTCCCCTCTTTCAGTTCAAAACCACTACTCCTCATCCTATCGCTACATGATAATAACCCCTGTTTGTGCATCAGCCTCCCGTTTTACCTCTCCCACAAGTAAGGTCATCTCGATCACATAGTTAGATTTTTTGGGCCAAAATCCTGAAAAATAAAAGAAAACTCTATTTTTTATATCATAATAACTGCTTATGAGTCAAGAATTTGGCATGTCTACCAATTTTTTAAGATGAAAAATAGATGTGTGCGTATAACAGTTTAGAGTTACCACTCTGCTGGAACAAATTTAGATCTTACAGGGTTGTCTGTTCTTCATCTTTTTTCTCATTTCTTTTGGTCATGTTTTTAAGATTTTGTTCATAGCCTTTACGGTCACAGACTTGAACAGACTTGAACAAGCAACCACACATAGGGGTTTTTTGTCTTTTTTGGTGGCATATTTTCGTGTTTAGGACTTGTTTTTATTTTCTATTCCATGTCCTTTCTTATTTTTAAATTGCATTTATCAGATCCAGTCCATAGGAGTGAGGTACATTTCACCAACTTTGATACTCTATGCATTAACTTAACCTTCGTATTAATATGCGATCCTCGTAACTAAATGTATCCTAAAGCTTTAAGCATGTGATCATGTTTCAGCATTTGTCTTTGGAGATGCTAATAGGGTTATTGAGCAACAAAATGATAATCAGCAGTTTTAGAGGTCGTTCATTATACACTGTATAAATATTTCATAAATTCCCCACTGTTTACAGATAGCAATAGTCTAAAAAGAAATGGCAAATGTTCAGTATCTAATGCAGCTGATCGAGCAGCTACTGCTTGGTTTTTGAAAAAGCTATCTATATGTTTATGCAAATTCTGACCTCTACATGACATATTTCGTAGCATGGTCCAGCAGAATCTGTCATGACAGAAGTTCCGAGGATCATTGCATTCAAGTTCATCTACACCATCAAAAAGAGTTACGTTTAAATGAAATTAGAACATGCCACATGGCAAATATCCTTAAATTAGCAAGCAAATCTTCTTGCATCATCTTTTGTGTTTTTTAGGTATTTACGTTTGGATGTACAGTGGATGTAGAGTCACATCATTTCCAAATATGTGTTTGGGAATTTAACATTTTAAATGTTGGCATGAGAACTGAGTGTTTGGCACAGCGAGTGTGTAAGCACTGGATGGCAAGTACACTTTGTGGGAGCTTCTGTTATCACAAAATTGTAGGAGTTGGAAGGGACCTTCAGAGATCATCTAGTCCAACCCCCTGCAAAGCAGATCCACCCTGAGCAGGTTGGACAGGAACACATCCTGGTGGGGTTTGGAATGTCTCCAGAGAAGGAGATTCCACCACCTCTCTGGGCAAGCTGCTCCAGGGCTCTGCCACTCTCACAGGTAGGAAGTTCCTCCTCATGTTGAGATGGAATTTCCTGTGTTTGAGTTTGTGCCCATTGTCCCTTGTTCTGTCAGTGTACACCACTGAGAAGAGCCTGACCCCATCTTCTTGACACCCGCCCTTTGGATATTGATCAGCATTGATGAGATCCCCTCTCCATCCGCTTTTCTCTCAGCCTTTCCTCATCAGAGACATCTTTATCCTTTAAAGATATCTTTGGTGTATAAATAGGAAAGGAGGGGTGTTGTCTTCTAATCAGCTGCTCAGTCTGGACTAAAATACCAGAGACTACACCCGCTGTGGGGCACAAATTCAACTTGTGCCACCCAGATCACAGAATCATAGAATTGTGTAGGTTAGAAAGGACCTTTCAGATCATGAAGTCCAACAGATATAAAGCTGTGGTGCAGTAGGATAAATCATGACAAAAAAATGCCTCCTAAGTTAGCTGATGGCTCTGCTAATGGGGGAATCTGCGAGTTCTTTGTTGCCCCATAGAGAAACAAGAACCAAATTCCTATATTTTTTTCCTAGTTTCCTGAACTTGTCATTTGGATTTGCACTGCAGAGAAATTGAGAGAGAAATGTTTCAGTACAGCAAAAAGTGAAGTTTGAAAAAAAAACCCCAAACCAACCAAAATGTAGCAAAAACTCAGATCCAAAGCAACTATCTGCATTATCTTCTCAGTGCTACTGTGGAGCACATTGGGTCCTGACCACTAGATGCTCTGTGTCTCCTACTTTCAGTGTAATTTAAAACTTACTGTCTGAAAAAAAAACCCCAAACCAACCAAAATGTAACAACAACACAGACCCAAAGCAACTATCTGCATTATCTTCTCAGTGCTACTGTGGAGCACATTGGGTCCTGACCACTAGATGTTCTGTGTCTCCTACTTTCAGTGTAATTTAAAACTTAGTCTTCTAAGAAGGAAAAAAAGTTAATGTGTTGGGAGAGGCTGCTCAGGGCAGTGGTGGAGTCCCCATCCCTGGAGGTATTTAAAAGCTGGGCAGACTTGGTGCTGAGGGACATAAGTGAGTCATGGGTTTGTCAGTGTTGGGTTGATGGTTGGACTCAATGATCTGAAAGGTCCCTCTCAATCTTGACAATTCTATGATTTATGTTTTGGGAGGAGAAACAAAACTTCCTCTGATAAAGTAAGCTTTTTTTCCGGTAGGATCCAGAGATATGGGTAATTCCACAGAAGACACACTGCTGCTCAATTCGTTCTAATTTTAATGCTTTTCTGCTCTTTTGCTATGATAAATGTCTTCTGCTCATAATGGAAATGAGTTACACAGCTGTGTGTGCCATAAGAAACACTGTTTTTAGTCCAGTGTCCATGTGATCAGAGAGGTTGTTCATTTCTCTAGAAGTAGACTAGGATTAAATATTGTCATAGAAATAACTGTTGCCCCATCGCCGATATGGCTTCACCAGCAAAAATATTCTTAGTTATATGCAGAAGTTGTAATGGCAAGTTATTATTTCATTCTGTATATACTGCTCTATGTTCAGGAAAATTAACAATAAAGGTCAACGAAGGCTAGAGATGCATCCTAGAATTTTTATTAGAGTTATTTGCTTGAATCTGTTCAACCGCACATTGTTCGGTAACTGGCCATTTTGAGTAAAATTACCTACCTAAATGAGCTGAGCAAATGCTGGCTCAATTTAGTTACATACTATGAAATTTTTACATTGAGTTATTCATTTCAGTGAACAGTTTGCTGAAGACTAACATTCAAATAGCATTTACCATTATCTTGTTAATAGGCCTCGCTGCTTTAAATCTACTAAGAATGCAAATAAATGATAATTCTGCACTCATTAAGGAAATCCCCAATGACTTACTGTGGTTAAATGTTCGAACAGGCATGTTTAGCACTTCTTTGGGGTTGGTAAAGTTCCAAAAATCTGTAAATTAAAGTTCTGTGGAGTGCTATAAAATATGCATAATGAAGCCCTGGATGTAAATTAAGAAGATTTATATTGCAGCATTCTGCTTACGTTACTCAATCTGAATGCTTCACAGGTTTTTATGAAGCAAATAAACTGCTCTTTTTCTTGAAATTCATTTTGAATGGTCACCATGGATTCATTGTTACATTACTTAGTTCACACATTAAAGACTGAATTGTTCTTTTTAATCTATATATCATACTAGAGTTTTATTGCCCAATACTTCTGAAGCTGAGGTACTCCATCTGTAGTAGCAGCACACTGAAGTTGCCTATAGACATAAGTAGTTAAAATAGAGCTCAAAACAATATTTATGAATATTCTTCTACTTTAAAGTCATGTATTCACTTGAGTCACACTTATGATTCCCATTATTCATAGCCAGTGAACATTAACTGACAAAAAGTTTATTTCCAAGGGTTCTTAAATATTATTTATGGAAAATAAATACAAATTCTCTTATAAACTAGAATCCCATGAGGTTTTTCTGTGTGGCTTTTAGAAGGAAAGAAGCTAAAGTGTAAGTTTGTGCACAGCTGCCACCCAGAACTGTAGATCTGTCAAAGAAACCATGTCAGGGCTTTGGGCATGTCTGTCTCCTAAAAAAGGGCAAAAGCATGAAGAAAGGAAGCCTGAGGTGCAGTTGTGTTCTAGGCATCATGCTGCTGGAGAAACGTGTAATTCAGGAAAATACTGTCTTCCACTGTTGAGCATCATAGAACCATAGAATCATAGAATGGTTTGTGTTGGAAGGGTCCTTAAAGATCATCGAGTTCCAACCCTGTGCCCTGGGCAGGGACACCTCCCACCAGACCAGGTTTCTCAAAGCCCCCACCAACCTGGCCTCGAACCCCTCCAGGGATGGGGCAGCCACAGCTTCTCTGGGCAACCTGGGCCAGGCTCTCACCACCCTCACACTAAAGAATTTCTTCCTGAGATCTCATCTAAATCTCTTCTCTTTCAGTTTAAAACCATTCCCCCTGGTCCTGTTGCTCTACTCCCTGATCAAGAGTCCCTCCCTATCTCTGGGAGTATTCTGGTACTCTTCTCAGTACCCTTTAGGTACTGGAAGACTTGCTATTTTAACAAATCATTGATGATTCTATTCTAGATGAACTAAAGTAACTAGTGGTCAGGATTTTTCAGATTTGCAGTGAAACAGAATTATTTTGATTATATCCTCAGTCTTGAAGTCTTAATACATTAAGCAACAACAGAATTTTGCTTTTAGGGTCTACATGCATGTCTGTGTGTACCTGTGCCATTTGTAAAAACCTACTATAGAACAAACTGTCTCTGGCTTCTAATTCTTTAATTTCTGCTTAGTATTTCTGTTTCTTTTAAGATGAAGAAACTCACACTATGGAATTCTGAAACCAGTGGCATGGAATAGTACAATCACAGCTAAACTCAAATAAATTTTAAATTAGCCACAGAGCTATGTGTAAATAAATAGCAGTTATGTTGATACAGCAAATATCATAAGTACCATGAAAAATTGAATGGTTGATTCTTTGATTTTGTATCATTCAAAGATGATTTGAAAAAATGTTTTTAGAATTTATTGTGGTATAAAATAGGGATTTCCAGAATATCACGCCTATACTATAATATTTTATAGCATTTTATTGACCTAAATTGTATTAAATATGGGTCCAATCTATTTTGCAGTGTATGTTCAACATAACCATTCTTGTCAGTCTTTCTTATTTCAAAATTTTTTCAATATTTATAAAAAAGTTGAAATAATATGCATGCATTATGCAACTAAAAGACTATGGTATTACACATAGTTCAGATTGAACACCAGGGATTATAAATTTCTTTGGAAATTCGAGCTTAAATTGTTCCACTGTGTTTTGGAATGAAGAATAGAGGAACAGATTAGTTTTTGAGCTTCTCGATCACATTGCGCTATGATGATAGAGTACACCTAGAAACAAGACAGAGATGAATATGAGAACACAGAGCTTAATTGTGGGATAGTCTTATAAGAAACAGTGTATGTAGAGCACTTCAGATTCACAGTAGAAACCCAACCAATTAAAAATGAGTGATGGGGACAAAACCTTTTAAAATGGAATAGCTGCAGACATTTGCTTGTTTATCCACATATTCAGAAATAAGAAATGAGTTCCCTTTGAGGAACTAATAAGGGGCAGAGTCAAAACAGAAAGTCAGTGGCAGGAACTTCAGGATCCAACTGGATTTAATCCAATGTTCCATCATTAAGAGTATAGTGACTTCAAAAAGTGGCATCCAGAATCAATGGTTTCTGGCATAATTCCAAAACTATATGAAATTAAAATATATGGAAATGGAGAGCAGGATGACACCCCTGCAAAGCAGAGCAGAGGAATGGCTAAGGAGTAAGAACACGGTATTAATTTAGAAGACCTTGTGTGAGACAGATTTCAGATTCTGCTCTTATGGACAGGGCTTGAATCTTCCTGCTCCAAAATGTCATGTTGAAATAAGAACAGAGGCCAAACACAATTTAGGTTTCACAAGTTTAGTACTTAAGTTTTACGTTACACACACACAAATTAAGGAAACTACAATATAAATGTTATAGGAAGAACAGCTCACGAGAGTGGTGATCACTTCAGTGGGATAAGGATGTAATTTAAATGTGCCAACTCCACAAATTTCCAAAACGTTCCTCAAAGTTCAGGTCCATGAGCCACATCTGCCTTCCATATGCCAAACAGAAGACTGTAATTCAAAATAAACATTTGTCTGAAATCTATGGTTGTATAGGACTTTCCAAAATTAGAAGAAATTAATGAAGGGTAATATTTACTTTTTTTTTTAAATTGCGTCATTTCTCAGTGTCCTGCTGTAATTACAGGCTGACATCAGAATGTGAGAACAGAAAGACCAAACACCTCTGTCTGTGGAAGTCAGACAGGAATATTAAGAGGTGGTTTGTGTCTCTGAACAAATAAGAGCTCAAATGTCAACAGACTTTATTTTTCTAAGAGGGATGGCAGAGAAAAATATTGTTCAATACACTCGTTGCTTTTACTGGCTGAGTCATATTCAGTCAAGTTTTGAATAGTTCCAACAATGGAGGTTCTACAGCTTTGTGTAACCTATTCCAGTGCTTCACCATCCTCTTTGTGAAATGGCTTTTCTTCTCCATCATGGAAAAAAAAAATCACCCATAACACAGTTTATACTTACATATACATACATACGTGCTTTCATCCAATTTATTATGGCTGGATTGCAGCACAGTATTCTGGATACAAATCCTCCTGGACATGTTCCTGTTCAACATGCTCTAGGTGGACATGTTTTGGCCAGGGGTTGGACTAGATGATCTCCAGTTGGACTAGATGATCTCCTTCCAACCCCATATCATTCTGTGATTCTGTGAGTTCCTCAGTGCTAGTAGAGCTTAGAGGGAGTCTTCTCAACATAGTAAATATGCAATTATTTTAAGTTCAAGCAGTGCAGATACAGTGTTATGGTCATTACTGTATTTTAGCTGTGTGTGTATCAGAGATTCTGGAATGTTTTCACTCTGATGGGTAGCACATTTGAAAGCCACAAATTCAGTTTTGTTACCACCCATGCCAGTTCGATTAGATTGCACAAGTATTTGAGGAAATACATGTATTAAAATTACATGTATTTGTACTCCTGCCTGATAAGGCAAGTGAGATATCCTCATAACTAAATGTTTAGATTGTGATCTTATTCCAGATGAAATTGATGTTTTGTTTCAGAATGCTAAATACATTGTTCAATTAAAAATTTTTCCCCATTGACTTTCAAAAGTCTAAAACAGAGCTCAACACTGAAATCGAAATATCAAAAAAATTGTAATAGTACTTTTGATTCACAAATGGAGCATCATCTCTCCCTTGCAAAAGACTGCTTGATTGTCTTGTAGGCTCTCTAGATACAGGATGGCATTTTCTTTCATTTGTCGTTCATTTCCTTTAACTTCTGGTTATCTTTTTTTGTGTTGCCCACCATCAGTATGGATCTGCTACCTAATGGAGTCCTATAAGCTCTTCTTCCTGCGCGAACTTGTCTATGGCTATCTAACAACTTGAATATTTGTTATTCAGCACTAGCTAATTCCTCTTGACAACTCTTTGATTCATCACTTGGCAAGAAAATGCCACTTCTATCACCCGTGTTTTTTTGTTTCATTTTGGATTTTCTGTCTTTACTCTCTTTCATCTTTGGTGACCTCTTGCTGCTAGAGAAGCCCAATGTAGCTTCTTGAATCAGGAGAGATACATAGAGCAAACCAGAAGATATTTGGCAGTTAATTGATTATGAAGGGGCCTCAAATTATCTGGTTGCCTGAGGGAAACACCATATTTCCCCAGAACAGCCACAAGCTGTTGTGCTTTGAAGATTTACAGGAAAAGAATGATATGGGAGATTTTGATTAAAGGACCAAGGGCAGATGTTCTTGAGTAATGGGATTCGTGCCACTCTATTATGTGTAAAATTCAAAACTCAAGATAACATATGACTTTTGTCATTATCCTTTTAATGAAAACTACAGTATGTGGCTGTGAACCCAAATCCTGGTAAGTAAACTCAGGAGAATTAGTTCACTGTACACTCATATTCCAATTACTGTGGATAAATAACTAAGCAAGAAGGAATCGAGCCACCAAAACTCTACAAAATTTTACAGTAATGACATTATCCAGTACTTTTTTGTTTCATTGTTGGATTTCTTTATTCTTCTGTCTGTATTATATGACAATAAGAACAGTACAAATTTCTATAGCAACACCATCCTTCGGCCAAGTCTCTCAATGGTTTTTGCCCCTTGACTGCTCAACTCTCACTATGGTAAAGGAACAAAGCACAGGTGCCCTTAAATCACACCTGCCTGCCTCAGAAATTAATTACAGACAATACAAGATTTCAGAACAGCGAGAAGAAGCAAAGCTTGTTTTCAAGAAGATATATTTAATAGGGAGGTAGCTATTAGCTGTACTTTTAAGTTTGACTGCTGTTCTAAGGTTAATCACCTCCCTGAGAATTGCTGCATACGTTTTACAATGGCCACCGGTAACCCTGGTTTACCAGTTCCTGGACAAAGTTAAATGAGAACATTTAAGAGACGCTTGGAATGAAATTTTAAAACTGTTCTTTATTCTTATTTTAACCAGCTATCTCGCCAAAGCAAGTTTTATTCATTACATTAATCCATAAGAATATAGAACTTTACAGTTTTGAAATTTATTGCATTTTAAGAAGTGGTATAAATGATGAAGTGTAGAATATTAATAGTATTATTAAATACAGTAGTAATAATAACTTAGCATCTTCTCAAATGTATGCATTTATACTACAGCCTATTGCATTATTCCCATTGAAGAGGATTTGTATTGGAATATCAGATATTCAATAACACAATTTTTTGGCATAGTATAAGAGTTCAAGAAGTTTTGTTTTAGTGAAGTGTAAGAGAAAATGTATTGTACTGTACCTTAATTTTTTTCTGCTGGCACCGAATTTCTGTATGTGCTTTTCCCATGCTGAATCAGAAAGAAACTGTTCTAATCTATCATTTATATCATGAAGTTCTGTCCATTTATAGCTTTGTTTTTATGATTTATAACTTCATTTTTATGTTGCTTCATTATCCACAGGTGCACATCCTCTTAACCAAATCAAAAGACAGTTCTTATTGACTTGAAGGTTTTAGTTAATTAATAGGCAGGAAATATGACAAACCAAGTCTTCTAACAGTGTCACCATCTTTGGGCAGAGAGGTTAATTCCTAGCTTTAAGTTTTCCTTTGAGCATCATTTAAAAAAATAATCCTCCTCTGCATTTAAATCAAAATTATTCATATTCAGATTGTAGTAATTATTGGCGGTCATCATTATATGTATGTAATATACATGCATTGTACTTACATATCTATACGTACAGACTCCTTAATATGCCAGTGCTATTAATTACAAAGATTCCCACATTCACCACTGCTATGACTGCATATACATTTTAGAACACAAGGTTCATGTTAAAGGAATATTTGATTGCTCAAGGATCATTTAAGTTTCTTGATGCTTTAAGCCAAAGTGATTAAAGGGAAGGTACCTTGACACTCCAAAAATACTTTTACATTTGCATATAAGTTATTAAATCACCTTGAATTAAATTACAAGCAGAAGATGCAATCCCAAATATCAGGGCAACATGAAATTTGCTGAAAGTACTATATCAAGACAATGCAGTTATTTACAATTAACTATCACTTGAAGAGAGAGACTTATAATAAAAATAAAAACTAGTAAATTTAGAGATAAATCAGGGTGACTACTCAAAAGAAGTGATTGCTGCCTGATTTCTCAGATGGATTTTGCGACATATGAGAAAATTAGCATCTGCAGCAACAGAAGGAAACTAAGCTCATTATAATATATTTCTATATATGGTCATATATTTTTATCTATACAGTCATTCCTTGTTTCTCTTGGCAAAGAAGAATATTGATATGTAGGCTGCCTTTCTGACTTTTACAAATATGGTCAAGACTTTATATGTGGTGAAAATAAACTCTGTGTGCATGGATGTTTTTCAACAAGTTGGCAAACACAGAAGATAGTAGCATTCCAGATGTCCAAGAACTTATGTGAGCTAAAATGCAGTCGCTTTTGGATGTTGGGCAGAGCATATGTTAGACATTTAAAAATAACCAAATATTGGAGGGTTTTTTTTCCTAAGGAAAAAAAAAAACCAAAAAAAACCCAAGCTTGTTGGCATGTTGTATAAACCAGAGACAGCATCTTTGCTGTAATGAAGTCAACTCAAAAATTCTTATTTATCTTTCTTTTTTCCAAAATTTTTCACATTAAGTAGCTTGAGACTGAAAAAAGTGAAGGTATTTATGTGTCACAGTAAGCTGTCCCCTCAGCGTTGGGTGGAAGAAAGCAAGCACAAACTAAATTTTCTCTAATAAAGTTAAGGCTTTATAGGAGTAAAAAGGCGGGGAAACGGCCATGGTATGTCTATCTGAACCTGTAAGTAAACATCTCAGGGACAAGTGTTTACTGCCCTGTCTTCATGTTTCTTTAGCCGTGTTAGGAGACATGTGAGCCGATGCAGGCAGGACGCAGGAACAACCACAAAACCATGGATTAAGGGCGAAGAACAAATTTAATGTCAATACCTCATGGATCGGGGAACCTCTGAAGCAGCACCCGGGCAGATGCAGACACCGCGGAGCGAGAGTCCTTGATAGCAGGAGAGCCCTTGTTAGCAAGGGAGTGAGGGAGCGAGGGAGCTCCCACTTGCTGTTTGGGCCTGTATTTCAAGGATTCCGGCAGGCAGAGTTTTCTGCTGGGCTTTGATCTCTTCAACAGCAGGGCAAGAATCTCAGGAGTGTTTGATAAGGTGCCCCTGCGTCCATCCCAGGCCTATGTTATCTAAGTGCAGATGTTCTACTTGTTGAGTACACAAAACTAAGCAACAATTAGTGCGACAGATGTGTTTTCCAGCACCCCACATGCGAGTCACTTGAGCGTATTTACAGTCCTCCTTGCCAATCGTCCCTTACTTTCCCACAGGAGATATCATAGAATCATAGAATTGCCAAGGTTGGAAGGGACCTTTCCGATCATCAAGTCCAACCATCGACCCAACACTGACAAAAACCGCCCCTAAACCATATCTCTAAGTACCACATCTGCCCAGCTTTTAAATACCTCCAGGGATGGTGACTCCATCTCTTCCCTGAGCAGCCTGGTCCAGTGCTTCATAACCCCTTCAGCGTAGAAATTTTTCTTAATCTCCAATCTGAACCTCCCCTGGTGCAACTTGAGGCCATTTCCTCTTGTCCCATTGTCTGTTCCTTGGGAGAAGAGACAGCCCCCCCTGGCTACACCCTCCTTTCAGGGAGTTGGAGAGAGCGAAAAGGTCTCGCCTCAGCCTCCTCCAGGCTGAACACCCCCAGCTCCCTCAGCCGCTCCTCACAAGGCTTGTGCATTTCAATATAACGCATGTCAATGTCAATGAACTAATTTTGCTGAAGACATACTTTTCTAATTTCTTGGTTTTGTAATTTTGATTAGTAAAGTCTAGACAATATGGTGATAGTAACCTTAATAAACTTTTCTGCAGGCAGATCAAACTTAGAGCTCTTGCAAAATAAATAGCTGATTATGATGACAGCATTTAGAGAAGAGCAAGATCTACTTTTCTAGTGCATGTCACGATGGAGTTACTCTATCAAGCTTGAAGAGCCCACCTTCTTCCCCTACACCTGTGCAGATCCTCGTGGTCTTTAAGGAAGGCAACAGAGTACAAACCATTTATCAGTAGCAAAAGTATCAAAAATTCTTCTCCGTGCTTCTGTTCAATTACTTTCCATTTATGCGAGTGAGAGTGGGAAACTTACAGAGAGAGGGTAAAGGAAGTCATAAATTAAAAAAAGAGGTTTTCCATCATGTATATCCATCAAGTCTTTCTGTCTTAGCAGGGCAAGGCAAGAAAGACACAGAAAAAAACTCCAAATACTAATACATTTTTAATCTTGATTTTCAATTATTCCAGAGTGTGGTTGCAGCAGATTGAATCAAAGAGCCACAGAGATTCATTTCAGCTGTTTTCGTGGCTCCACATTTCCTTATTTTCTGCCATTTCCATGTTTTTTGTTGTACACTAAATATCAACCATGTCTGGTTAACAAATATATTGGAGAACGTGTTAGTCTTTAAAAGACAACAGTTTATGTTTGTGGAAAAAAAGAAAAGCCAACAGATGTGAAATACTGTTGAAGTCTGAAGTTAGGTTATAAACATGCACAACTCTTATTAAAGGCCTTAAAAATAGGAACTGTTCTCTAGTTTTCTGCAGCATATCAGATGAAAGGTTGCTTTTGATCAGCCTCACAGCATCAGCTATCATGTCTTATCTTGGGATACTTATCCTTTCAAAAAAATACGGTGTACAATATAGCAAGGGCATGAAAAGGCTAATCTCCAATGGCTTTTAAGAGCATACCTTGCAGAGAATCCTAAGACCCATGCAACAAATCTCAATTATATCCACCTTTCCTACTATGCCTTAAAACTTGTGAAGCTTCATCAATTACTGTAGGACACTGCAGAAAAAAACAAAAGTAAAAACGCTTGAAAATGTTTCTTGGTCTATATACGTAGATTTGGAAATAATTAGATTACAGTTGGGAAGAAACAGACCATATTAGGGTAACAGTTCTTGCCTGTGCCTTAGATGCATTTTTATAGTCTGCATGAAGACATCTAGCAGAATGCTATTAATTGACACAGCATTATGCCATTTGGCAGATACACAATTTGAAAAATGAGGTCATTAGTAGTCTGCTGAAAAGACATGGATTCTTATTATTTGTTATTAACAGCTTGTAAAAGCATAATTCTTACAGTGTTAATATGTGTATAACATGTACAGCAACTGTAGACACAGAGATGCCAGGTGTTGTGTTCAACCCATTCACAAATGCTCTTGACAGTGCAAGCCTATGGTTTCAATAGGAATCACGTTTTTTCTTTAATCAATATATAAGTATACAAATGTAGTCCTGTTGACATCATCATAAGTTTCATATCTTACCATATTTCTGTGGTGTCCTTGAAATAAAGAAAGTACAAATGATATTTTAAGGCATTTTAGGTGCCAGATGCAGTAACTGCCCTAGGATTATAAAACAGATTTTTTTTTATAGCTGAACAGATTTTTTCATCCTAAAGTAACTTAGGCTTTTTTATTAAAAATTAAATCTTTTACTATAAGTTACCTACTGATTTGTCACAACTTCATTATGTGAAATGAGAAGAGGATAGATGTTTCAGGCTGGAGTAAGAGGGAAAATGCAGAGATCAGTTTAATTCTTTGTGTTATGCTTAAAATGTTCTTTGGATCCCAAGAAACCAGAGACTCAACTAAAAGTTAGTAAAGCTTCTGATACACCACCTCAAGTTGTTACCACATCTGTTGGGTGAAGCAGGACTTGGCAAAGCAAGGAATTATGTATGACCTCCAGGGGAACCTAAGTGCTGTAAGAATTGTGCCAACAGATGGGACTATTTCTTTTGTTGTCAAGAAACAGTGTAGCTTTGGTTTATTTTTTCCCTTTTAAATATAACAACACAGTAGCCCAGATCTAATAATCCGATGCCAGTTTTGAAAGAAGTTATTCATGTTTTCACAATTCTAGCATAGAAATCAAAAGTATCACCATCTGAAATGACTTCAGCAATTCTAAAAAACCTCTCTTCCACCTCTCTCATTTTTCTCGAGCACTAATTTGTGGTATTAGATATCTACCAACTCAACTTAGAAATGGTTGGTGTCATCAAAAATCATAGAATGGTTTGGGTTGGAAGGGACCTTAAAGCCCATCAAGTTCCAACACAGGTTGTCATTACAAAAGGTTTTACAGTAATCGTAGAATCAGAATCATAGAATGGTTTGAAGTGGAAGTGCCACCCCCTGCCCTGGGCAGGGACACCTCCCACCAGACCAGGTTGCTCCAAGCCCCCTCCAACCTGCCCTTGAACCCCTCCAGGGATGGGGCAGCCACAGCTTCTCTGGGCAACCTGGCCAGGCTCTCACCACCCTCACACTAAAGAGTTTCTTCCTGAGATCTCATCTAAATCTCTTCTGTTTCAGTTTAAAACCATTCCCCCTGGTCCTATCGCTCTACTTCCTCATTTGCTGCCTTATCCCTTGAAGTACAAGTATCTAAAATGAATGTTTTTGTCTTATATGTGGAAAGTATACACATATATAACGGAGATACATTACATATAATGCAATAAAAGAGAGCTTTTTCATGGTGCACACACTGGCGTGTCCCGTATCTTACTGGCATCTGCATTATCCAGAAATGTTCAGGAGACCTACCTCCAAAGTCTATATTTTCAGTTTCCTGATTGAATTTAAAACTCCTCTAGCTATCAGCCTTTCTCCAGAATTTGAGTGACGCCTTGTACAACAGTTCATCCCTTAAAAGGTGTGATCTGCGTATGCATTTTAAAAAAATATATTTTTCATTAAAAAATGCTGCAAAATTAACACATTTGTGTGTGTAATAAGCAAGCAAGAAATCAAATTCTTAATGCACTCCTTTGTGTTTCTCTTCCAGACTAATTTTGCGATAAACACTTATCTGAAGTAATTCATCCAGACACATACCAATAAGGTATTCAGTTTTATTCTATTACTGAAATATTATTATAATTATGTAATTGGGCCATAGGCTAGATCTCCAGTTAGCAGTAAGGAAAGGAACATCTTAAGGGATTTTAATTTGTGTGTGGATAAGCTTCAGAATCTTTCTGGGCTGGCAAGAACATTAATACCAGCCCATATTCATCATAGACCAGGGAATTTCCCAAATGCCTCAAGAGAAAAAAAATCCACCATGCTTCCCACACACCTTTTTTAATAATTGCCTGCTCCTGTCAAAGTTGTCTAAAATCTCAATGCAAATGTAACTAAAACCGATCGGGAACTCTAAATACATACTACTGTGTGGAATAAAAGTTCAGATAATACAATAAATGCATGAACACAGTCAATATCTCATAGCAGTAAAATTTACACTTGGCCATTTATCAAGAGCTATGGAATGTTTAAGATTTTGTTTCTGGCTGTTTAACAACCCGTTGGTGGGGGAGGAAAGACCGAGCTAAAGATCCATCACAGACGACTTGCTGGCAACACCCTTCTTTTCTGAACATGTCTAGTATTTCTACTCAGTCTAGGGATGACACTGGTAAATGAGGACCAGGGCAGTCTGGTAAGTAGCTCTCTTCTTATCAATAAGGACAGCTGTAGATTACAATAAGAGCTAGCCAGAAAATAGGGAAAATATAAGAAATTGGGTTTTTTACTAATTATAGTTAATTCATTCTCTTTTATCAAGATGTTTTTAAAAATACTCAAATTGTAAGCGTTTTCACTGTCAGAAAGGAGGCTCATATACATCTCATCCATAAAGCTGAGCTCAGCTAATTCTTGTTGGAGTTGCACTCAGTTTATAGATTTCTGATTTTTTTAATAATAAAAAGGGCCATTCTGCTTATATGTTCATATTTCCTGTATAGATTAGACCACGAACGTTTGCATAGTCACCTTCATCAAACCAAATAAATAGCAGCTAAACTGGAATACAGTAGTAAGTAAAAAGCAATTGAGTCTGTGGAAGGCAATTGATAAAAATTATCCTGAATTTGGGACTGCAATCATAATCTTACAATGAAACAATACTTTTAGATGTGAAATTATGCTTTAATTTATTTGAATGTTTCAGTGAAAATTCTCTATAATCAATAAAAGAACCCAAGTATTGCCAGCAAAGACATTTGATAACCAGGTGTTTTATAATCACAATGAATATAAGCATTTATGTTCACAATATACCCATACATCTTAAGGTGATAGCTTTGCCATTATTCATTTTTTAGTTCCTTTTTGTTTTTTTCTTTTTTAATATCTAGTTTCTGTTTCAATTACCTTATTATATAACAATATTGATAAATCTTGGTTACTAAATTAAATATTTCATTGTGCATAAATCAGTTGTTCAATCATACACTAAAATCCCTACAAGAAAACTTTTGGTTAAGGAATTAAAAAATATATGATGAAAGAATCCAAGTAGTTCTGTAGGTTCTTAGTTGTTCAGAGAAGCTTAAAGTGCTACCAAGTGAGTTTACAGTATAAGCAGAATAATGCTAAAAATTAGTTGTTCAATAAAGTAACAGATCTTTAGAGCGTATGTACAAGGAGGTACTTTAAGAAGTTTAAAAATTTTCTTTTAAAGGTTGTTGAATATTGGTATCTGTTGTGTAAAAACAGAAGATGAATCAATGAAAGAATCAGCTGTAAGTAATAGAGTCAGATAACGATGGAGCAAATACACTAATGACCAGAGAGCTGTTTTTCTTCCCTGACCACTGTCCTTGAGAAGTTGTCAGAAAGCACAGCCATGAGTTGGTAAAAAAAAAAGAAAGAGCTTTGCGAAGACCCAAAGGCAAAATGAATTTTAATTAGACAGTCAAACCAAAGATCAGCATGTACCTCCTGTAAGGAGTAAATGAGCAATAAATAGATATGATCAGCTCACTACATCTGTTCTTGTATTTACCCTACATCTATTTGAATAAATGGACCACACTTCCCATTTCAGTAGTTGCATTTCTTGAGAATTACTATGTTCTGAGTCTTTCCTAGCTTGTGCTTCATCATTTTTTCATCTTAATCAAGTTTTAGTAATTTGTGCACCCATAGCATTTTGTGGCTTTGAAACCTTTTCCAGGTTCATTTTCAGTAGCCTCAGTCTTGAGCTTTTGAGCTTTCCTAACAAGGCCTTTGCTGAAGACTTCTTGTCTTTCCCACTGTTTTTTTATTTCCTCTCCGGTATTTTCTTGTTGGATTTTTTCCAAACTCTTCCTTTCTTTCTGTTAAATTTGAAAGACTTGTAGACACTGATGTCTTCACTTTCCAGGAAGATGTTTTGCTGATCAGGCTTGTGAGTCCCCATTTACAGTTGCTGTTGGTTTTATGTATTCTATGGCTCAGAATATCCCTAAAAACTGTGGGTCAAAGCCTTGCTTACACTGTCTTGAGAAGGAAATTTGCTACTTACAGAATTTAGGGTTTTTTACTTTCTAGTCACCTTCTCTGTGTTTTCTTAATGCCTTTTTGATGCTGTAGTGAGTGTCTTCCACAAAGCAGTGTAGTGTGAGAAAGATGGACAGCCCTACAGTGGTGTTTCCCCGGTGTGGGGAGATGGTTCCAATGTTAGAAATAATCACACATGCTCAACTGGGAGAATTTTCTGTGGTAAAGGGAGAATAAACTGCAAGGATAAAAAATGAGATCCTGTATCAGCATCAGAAATGAAAAGGTTGATCCAAGAGTTTGACCAAAGAAGATTTTGCTACTCGGATGACATGTCTAAGAGCAAGGGTCTGCTTTTTAAGGATAACAGTAAGTTAAATTGAGTTTTATTTATCAGGTCTTTCTATTTTGTCTTGAACATATTTGCTTGTTTGTTTTTTCTTTTAGGAGCTCATCGTATGGAATTGTATTCTGATAGCAGCTAGGTTTCTGGATTCAAAGCCCCTGTGCTGGGATTCTGTATTTCTCACTAATTTTAAAGTCCAATCTCTGTACAACTTACTGTACTGATCCATAGTATTACAATTTTCTTTTTCTGTGCATTGTGTTAAGTTGTGCGTATTGGTAGCAAAGAGGGTTATTTAGTAAACACATAGGTTCAGCAACATGAAGACACTTGGTCTCTGGTAGAGCACAAAATCTCTTGTAGGTTCTTCTGATATTTTTTTTAAGCAAGATTTCAACTGAACTGTGAGCTCCAGACAAGAATTATCCTATAAATTCCAGGTTATTTTTACCTCTCTATTTCACATCTAGCCTTTCTCCTCTGCCATGAGCTCAATGTATCGAGTCACACAAAACCTGGAATGCAGTGGGGCACTTCTGGCAGATTGTATGAAATACCTGTACAAACAGTGTGCATGGAAAAAAAAAAAAAAAAAGATACTCTACCTACTACTGCTAATTAAATCCAGACTTTAATGTCTGTGAGACGCTGATACTGTCCTTACTTTGGAAAGCACATTCTTGAAAGATGCCAGGGAGTTGGTCAGCCTCAGAACACTATGGTGTTTAATGACTGCGTCTGTGATGTGCTCTGGCCAGATTGGGCTTTCTGGTGTTGAGTAATTTGAATAAATTCTGAATCTTATAGTCATCTACTAGTGTCTTCTGTGCCACGGCTGCAGCTGTTTAAGACCCAAAACTCTATAGTGGGCACACCAGGCTTGGGGAAACTTCATTTAATTTACTGCCAATTAAAATAGATTCGGGTAATGAGAAGAAAAAAGTCAAACATTAAAACAAGAAAGTTAAATGGCTCTTTGCAGATAACTGCAGTTGCATACTGAAACCGAAGCGTTCAAAATACATTAAAGGATATAAAAAAATACAAAATATGCTAAAGGAGGCTGTAAAAGAGAACAATTTCTCAGCGCTTCGCAACTGAAAGGGGGAAGACATAGAAATATAGAGTCATAGAATGGTCAGAGTTGGAAGGGACCTTAAAGACCATCGAATTCCAACCCCCTGCCCTGGGCCCCCACCTCCCACCAGACCAGGTTGCTCCAAGCCCCCTCCAACCTGCCCTTGAACCCCTCCAGGGATGGGGCAGCCACAGCTTCTCTGGGCAACCTGTTCCAGCGTCTCACCACCCTCACAAGAAAGAATTTCTTCCTAATATCTCATCTAAATCTCCCCTCGTCCAATTTAAAACCTTTACCCCCATGGATTTCGGTTGTGCTTATTCCCCTTCAGCACCGTTTGAGGCGCGGGTGCTCAGGCCTCGGACAGCGAGGGGGCTGCAGGGGCCTCTGTGAGGAGAGGCCGGGGCCACCCTGTGCCGGTCATGGCCAGTTCCAGATGGTTCCAACTGACTCCACAGAGGACTCACCTCAGGACTGATTGGAGCCTGCCAGCGAAGCTGGTGCTGCCTCTGGGAAAAGGTATTTAGGAAAGGGCAAGAACACCAAAGAACGGTGAGGAAAAATCTGTGAGGAAGAGGCCTGGGAACACCAAGGACAGAGAGGAGGAGGAGGAGGAGGAGGAGGAGGAGGAGGAGGAGGAGGAGAAGTGCGTGCTCCAGGCCTGTAGCAGGTATCGCTCAGAGGAGTGTGTGGAGGAACACACACCAAAGCCAGTGGACATTCCCAGAGGAATGCTGGCCCATGGACAGCCCACACTGAAGCATGGAAAAAGGGTGGGAAAGGAACTGTTACCCCACCCTCCATCCCCTCTGTGCTGCTTGGGGCCGGGGTGGAGGAGCTGGAAGCGAAGGAGGGAAGTTCAGCTGAGGAAAGGAGGGAGGAAAGGTGTTTTCATGGTTGTCCTCTTGTTTCTCACTACTCAAGTCTATTTTAATTGGCACTAAAATGAGGAGGGATCTTATCAATGCTTATGAATACTTAAAGGGCAGGCGTCAAGAGGATGGGGCCAGTCTTTTCTCAGTGGTTCCCAGTGACAGGACAAGAGGGAACAGGCAGAAACGTGAACATGGGAAGTTCCACCTCAACATGAGGAGGAACTTCTTTGCTGTGAGGGTGTCAGAGCCCTGGAAGTGGCTGCCCAGAGAGGTGGTGGAGTCTCCTTCTCTGGAGACATTCCAAACCTGCCTGGACACATCCCTGTGGGACCTGCTGTGGGTGACCCTGCTGTGGCAGGGGGTTGGAGGAGATGATCTCCAGAGGTCCCTTCCAACCACATAGTATTCTGTGATTCTGTAAATTAGATCAACTCTCCCCAAGCTGTGTGTGGTTTGCTTGCAACAGTAATTGGTAAGGGATCTCCCTGTCTTTGTCTTGTTCCATGACCTTTCTCATCGTGTTCACCCACCTGGTGTTGAGTGAGCGAGCGGCTGGGTGGGTGTTTGGTTGTGAGACAGGTCTAACCCATCACAAGGGTGCACACACTCCCAGCAGCCCTGCGGGTGGAGACTCAGCATGGTTAAAGAAGCAGACCAGCACAGAGCCGAGTGATAAACAAATATTGAGTTCACTTGATAGATTTGATCTATATTGTTGAACAGTTTAAATTTTTAATCCAGAGGATTTAAAAAGGAATATGATGGTGTCCTCTCTTACAAAGACTATAAACTATTCTCACACACAAGCAGTGTTATGTGTTCAACAGTTAGTAGAGACTGCATATTTTAGTAATATAGATATGAAAATGTCAGGTTTTGGGAAGTAGACAGAGGAGGCACCTGCTCAGTTATCTTACTATTTAATAGATCTTGAAATACAAGTTTATTTCACACATTAAAATCATAAAGTATCTACATAGACATCATTTTGGCCAGATTTCTTTAATCATTGCTCATACTTTTCATGGTTACATGAAAGTATTTGTAAAAAGTGTGTAGTCACAAATCTACTGAAGTGAAGAAGTATTCAGATATCACAGACAAACATTTTTTTTTTAACTCACTTTAGATACTTTGTATTTTTTTTTTCTGTCTGGGTACACTTTTATTACTCTTAAATGACAATATTTGGAAACTACTCCTGGCACTAGCCAAGAAAATATTATTCCAACCACAATGAGGACATTTATGAATTCACATTCAGATACTTCTGTAATCATTAGAAAAAATGAATCAATAGAAATTGTATATGAAATATGTCTGGTTGTTCTTCATTAGTTTGTGTTGAGTTAAACATGGACTTACATTTTTAACTATATCAAGTTACCTCTCTCTCTGCATTTGACACAACTACTTTGAAAGCAGAGTAAAAGGACATAAATGGACCAAAATGAATATTTTGCATAGGGAGTAACTTTATTTTCTGGCTGACTTGTGTCAGAAATCTGTTTCGTACATGTTCTATGGCTTGTATAGAATGCACAAAGTAATGAGGCTCATCATTATCATGCTATTGTCATTTCAAAGCATTGAAATGCAAAAATTAGCATTATCATTAGTTCCACAAGTTTTTTCCACATAATGAAAACAATTAATCAGTATAAACTGAATGTTTCAAGTCACTGGCAGGGAACAAATTCATAGATTCCTTGCAAGTAGTACTTGCACAATTTTTTTTACTTCCTCCATTATGCAGATATTAAGATTTTAGCTGTCTGTTCTGGTGTCCAGCCATAAAAAATTAAAGGAAAATAGAGCTCATTCAAGCCATTTGCTTACCCTAAGGCAGGATCAGCTATATCTTCCTCAGTCCGGGTTAGAACGTATTTAGACATTTTAGGGGTGATTTATATAGCTCTGGAAAATCATAGTTTCTCTATGAAATGTATTTCCTATTCCTGTTCTTACTGGAGTTAAACCTGTTTGACTCTCCATGGGCTTGAAAGTGGTTTATCCACTTACTCTTGAAAGTTTGCCATGTTTTTTCCTCATTCTTCTCCCTAGCTTTATCAAGCATCATTCCTTCAATCGTTCTCCAGTGATGATGTCTGATAAGCCTCTGATCAATGACATTTCTCTCTCCTGACTACCTCCACCTAAATGCAGAACTCTCGATGAGGCCTACTAATGGGAGAGAAAAAGATTACTTTTTATGTTACAAATGTAGCATTAGGTCTCCCTTCTGTGCAAGATGACATTTCAGCTTCTGTTCAGTTTATATCTACTAAATTCCCAGATTGCCTTGGAACCAGCGCTGCCTGTTTGATTCCTCCCCACTGTATGTAGACAGTTTATTTCTTTTTCTCAGGCGTGGAGTGTTGTACACACTGGCTTCTGCCTGGTCTGTCTTGGACTCTCCATGCTAGTCCTCTCTTCTAGTGCTCTCCAGGGCTTCACTTCACGTTCCACTTTCTTACTACCTTTATTCTACCATTCACAAAAGTAATAGTAAAAATAGATCCTTGTTTTGCAGAACCACTCTTGATTCAGCCCTCCCTTTTGACAGGGGACTACTAATAACTGCTTTCTGACTACAGTTTTCAGCTGGTTTACACCTCTTTCATCTCCACCATGCTTTTCAAACTTCTTTATCACGATGTCACATCAAAAGATTTGGGAAAGTTGAGGTGTGACATCTGCTGCTTTTCCTCTCTTCTTAGGGTCCCCTGTCATGCCAGAGAGGGAGCTGAGATTGGTTGACAGTAGGTGTTCAGGATAAATCCATGCTGATTTCTTCTCATCTCTTCCTGTTTCTGCCTGTACTTAAGGCAGGTTGTCCTAGTATTACTATGTATTTTTTTTTTTAGGAGTTGTTTTCAGGCAAGAGGTCTATAAATATAAACACTTGATTCTTACCCTTTAAAGATGGGAAGTATGATGCCACTTTTATTTTCTGAAATTTCAAATGTCCTTTAGAATTTCTCCAAGACAACTGCTAAAAGCTCCCACTTTATACCATTCCAGGGATCTTAGGTCTGCATCAGCCTAAACAAACTTAGAAATACATAACCTTTTTAACTACTCTCTAAAGTACTGCTTTCTTCTTCTTACCTATTCTTACTGTTTGGTGTTTTGAAATTGTTTTTTCTTTCAAATTTACTGGTGAAATATTTATAAATAGATATATAGCTGTAATATGCAAAGACAGTCTTATCACAGTTGTTTTTCTCAGCTTTCAGGTACTTTATTTCAGCTTTCTTATTTATAGTCTCTTCAAATTAACATGATTTACAGGGAATAATAAACTATTATGATGTATATAAAATAAGCTTATGAAGGCATTTAGTCATGTACAATTTGCATAGAATATTACCCTTTGCTTGAATTGTAGTAATTGTTTGCACAAGAACTAAAACTGGTTTGAGATTTGCATCATTCCTCAGGTGACTGATACGTTTGCCTAAAGGTATTGGGTTTTTATTAGTTAAGAACTGCTTATTGTTTGCCAGGTAGTTTGATTTCGTTTTAGAATAAGTTATAATCTATACAGAAAAAAAACATTTTGTGGTGAATTTAGGGTAAGACCACTTGATGGTATTTATTATTGTAAATAATTAATTATCAAACTGTATCCGGAATTCATGATTGAAAATATATAAAGTTGAGTGTTATTTGTGTTAACGACTTCTGAAGCTAGCAAAGTAGTCTGGATTAATCCTAGAAACAATGTGATTTAACAAAAATAGAATATTAAGATTGCATTACTGAAATGTGTAAGAGTTTGGGCAAGTGAGAGCTACAAATTCTTTATATATTTCGAAGTATGGGAAATCGTTTTTATTCTCGGAGCTGTAAGAATAAATGGTATTTCAGCTGAAGATACAAAACAAGAAATCAAAGTTGGCATAATCATCTGCGTGTGAACCAAAACAGAATCAAGAGGTCTTTTCTTAATCCCTGATCGTGGAAGATTGTTTGAACCCTGGTTACAGAAGTAAATGTTCATATTTATTTAACATTAACTTAAGATTGATATCTTTTATCATTTTTATTCTCTTATTGTTTTCAATCACTTTTCAGCAGCAGACTCTCTGAAATTAGTAGGTGTGTACACCTCAAGAAGGTTTGAACACCAAGATGTAACCTCAAGTAGGGCATCTTCATCTAAGATATGAACTGCATGAAATGGAAGGACCTACGTTCAAATACACAAATTCAAATTCAAATGGTAAATTCTGCTTCAAGGGAAATAAACGCAGCTTTTTTGCCACCCTCTGATCCATCTGTATTTCTGATATTTCAGAGCAGCTGCTACCTCCTTGAGAGGCTTCACTGGAGTGATGTCAAGTGGGTCAGGCTGAGCTGAAGCTGCCGGTTTAAAGCATGATACAGTTTCAGAAACACATGGAATTCCACTGGTTTGCATTCAAAGCAGTTCATCGGCAGCTTATGAGGCCCTCTTACTGGTGCAATAATACTTGAATTTATCGTACTTTGCAGGCAGGGGTTAATTTAATCCCCTGCATGTTGCTGGCCAGATCTGAGAGTCTATTCAGAGGTGTGAAGCAGTGTGGAGGCGCTGGGAGAGGACAAACAGATTTCAAGAAATATCTCACTTTTAAATCTTCTACTCATGCCTTCTCTTTTCCTGCAAATGCATATCCAAGTAAAAGTAACATAAGGAGTTGTTTTTTTTTTTCCCCAAATATTACGAAGTGCTGTTCAGCTGAGGCCTGGCAGTGTTATGTTACAAAGTAGGTAACTTTCTTACCTAAGTGATTTTGCATCACACCTTTATTTCGCAAGTTAGTCAATACAAATAGATCCTTTGACCTTAATCCTGCAGACTTTCATTCAGCTGCGTTTGCAAGTGACAAGCATTGATAATGTAATCACATAGAATATCTATAAATTAGGGATACAGAGAGTATAAATGCCATGAAAATAAATTTAATAACAATGTCATTGACAGTAGAAGGGGCTGCTAATCCTTTTAAACTTCGTTTTATTAAACCTGCCAATAATGAGAAATTGCTATATGATTGTTGCCGTAAACCATATATTTCTATCCTATCTAAAAATTTCTTTAGAATTACAGTCATGTAGGTTGCAAAGGACGTTCACAGGTCACATCATAGTCCAAAGCAGTTGGACTACAAAGCAGGTAGAGCAGGTTTCTCATGGCCTTGATGGTTTTTTACCTACCAAGTTAACGCACTGGCAGTTTACTCTGCCCTCTTATTTAGCACTTTAATTCTACACTGCGGGGAGGTTTGAAAGGAAAAGGAATTACGAGTATTTGAAGGAAGAAAATTTTTGAAAACAATATTTTTAAAGGATTGTTACATTTTGCATCTTGGAGTGGTGTTCTGTAATTTAGTAGTTAAGGGTGCCTGCACACTTCCCCTTCCTCGTTTCGCCCCCATTCCTGAATGTGTCATTAACTGATTGCTTGTTACTAAATCTATAATAAATGGCTTCAATCCTGGTTAAATTAAAAGGATTGAACATCTTTTCTTGTGACAGGTTGCAAACGATGCTTTGCTGTGTGCTTGTGCAGACACCTGTGCCCAACTTCCATAAGCTGGAGAGGCAGAGCTGGTGGCAGGAGCTAGTTATGGGGATGATGGTCACAAGCTGAGTCACTTTTGTTGAGGGATGTTCTGGTGGCCTCATAGTCTCATGAGATGTGTATGCAATTGCCATTAGCTGTTTCACTGTGTCTGAGCACAGTGGACAGTCTGAAAAAAGAATAATCAATATGCAGTCCCTGTGGCTGAGGCTGTGGGATTTAAGGTCCTGAGAGGAGTGAGCAAGACAATACCAGAATTACAACTTCAGAAAAGCATATTTCAGCCTGCTCAGGGAGCTGCTTGGGATGATCCCCAGGGAAAGTTCCCTGGAGGGCAATGGAGCCCAGGAGAGCTGCTAATCTTTAAGCACATCTCTTCAGGGCACAGGAGTTGTCCCTTCTTGTCAAGCAGGCATGGCAGGAGGCAAGCATGGATGAACATGGGGCTCCTGAGTGAGCTCAGGCATGAAAAGTAAATATATAGATGGAGGAAGGGGGACAGGCTGCCTGGAAGGCATACAAAGACTATTTTTTCCCCTCACTTTTCATTATTAATGCTTGTTCTCTGGGAGCCTGGGTTCCCTTGCCTCCAAGCAGGGTCTGTGGGAGAGCAGCAGTCCCCACAGTATGGGAAGAAAGAGTTGGGGGTCTTTTAACCCCTTTGGAAGTAAATCTGCATGACCAGATGGGAGACATCCAGTGGTGCTGAAGGTTCTTGATGATGTAATTGTGAAGCTGCTCTCTGTCATTTTTCTGGATTTTTAAAATTTTTGTGTGATCAAATGTGGTAAAAGGTTGTGTGAGGTTTAAAACTTGATCGGCCATGGCTGTGAGCAACCTAATCTGCTGTAGACTTGCTTTGACCAGGAGGTTGGCACAGTCAACTTCTGCATCACTTTCCAACCTTCCAATATAAATCATTCCATGATTATATGAAACCTGTGTACTGGGTGGGAGAGGGAAGACTTAGGAACTGTAATATAAATAATGCAACTAAATAAACAATAGCTGAAGACGTAGCATGATGAAATTTATTTTTTTTTCTTTCAACAAACACATTTTTGAAAATTTTTATTGCAGCAAAAAATTTTGAAATAAATATTTTTGTCCTATCTGAGATAAATTGGACAAATTTTCATTTAGCATAGCTTTATTTCTGTTAAATAAAAATAAAAAATCTGAGGGCTGGAGCCCTTCAGGCTGAGACAGTTGGGGGTGTTCGGCCTGGAGAAGAGAAGGCTCCAGGTAGACCTTAGAGCCCCTTCCAGTCCCTAAAGAGGGCTTACAGGAGAGATGAGGAGGGACTCTTTATCAGATAATGGAGCCATAGGACAAGGTGGAACAGTTTTAAACTGAAAGAGGGGAGATTGAGATGAGATCTGGGGAAGAAATTCTTTGCTGTGAGGGTGGTGAGAGCCTGGCCCAGGTTGCCCAGAGAAGCTGTGGCTGCCCCATCCCTGGAGGGGTTCAAGGGCAGGTTGGAGGGGGCTTGGAGCAACCTGGGCTGGTGGGAGGTGTCCCTGCCCAGGGCAGGGGAGTTGGAACTTGATGATCTTTAAGGTCGTTTCCAACTGTAACAATTCTATGATTCTATACATAAAAGTTTTTAAACATGTGCAGAAAAAAATCAGGAATGCTTATAATGCCATTGATTATCTGTACTTAACACCATGCTTTACTTAGCAAAAGATAGAATGACTCAATAATGGGTCATAAGTTCTAAGCAAATTCATCTTCCTTCAGCCAGTGAGATTACTTTAAACAGTAATCAGTTGTAGTAGAACTTGGGGTGTCCAAGTGGAAACATTGAGCTGTGTCTTAGATCATCATGGACCATGTACACAAAGAGCTGTGCAAAAAAAAAAAAAAAGAACTTTAGTCATTCCATGGCACAGAGAAAGTAGCACTAAAGAAATGAGAATCTTAATGGTACATGATATTAGTCTGGGAGAGACCAGTTGAGCAGAAAAGTTTATTTTTGAAACATAAGGCTTTCTGTCCTAAATGCCACAGGCAGCTTCACAAGTATAAATTATCTCTCCACTAATGAGCATCAAGGTCACACTTTACTTGAGATTCTAAATCCATGTCATTACTCTAAAATGTGCTTGTGAAGAAAGATTCATTTGCTCTGTAGTGAAGGAGCTTTTAGGGATTGCTTTTAAGTGACTTTGATTAACCTCAACAAGAGCTTAAAACACTTCAGTGTTGGAACTTTTTACGAAGGTTTCAGATTTCCATAAATGAACCAGGGGAGAAAAGAATTAGAAAACCATAGTAGCTATAGGATAACTGTGTAAATTAAAAGACCTGCAAACCTATAATTAATAGAATTATGTATTACAGACTTTTTACAAAATGACAATGATAATTATATACTTTTAATCCTTTCTGAATAAAATTATCCATTAGGCAAATGTTTATTTATATATACACACATATGTGTATATATGTATCTTTGTGTATATGATTTCTGAACTTTTGATGTGACTTCAAAAAGTTAAAATCTAGCAGATGAATTAATGAAGGCACACTGATGAACATCAAGTTCATTGAATGTCAAATTGTGTTATTTCCCAAATGTTAAAATAGTACTTAATAGCCTTTGATGCAGCAAAATAAAATAGATGTTTTCTTTGATATGCATGTGCAGAACAAAGATGGCTTTGAAGTCTGTTTTTGTGTATTCCTTTAGCAGCGAAAAACTGACATACGATCGTAGACTTAGATTATTTGAAAGTATGAAAGCACATGAGACTTGAAAGGAAAAGTAGGACAATTTTCTTGACAGAAAAGTAATGCTACCTCCAGTGTCAGTGATGTTAATTGAGTCTACTTGAACTTTCCCAAGACTTTAGGTGATTAGTTTGTTTAAACTAAAGGGGCACTATTGTGAGTAGACTTCAAAAACCATAAATGATATAGAGAAACAATAAAACGAAATTGGCAAAATGAATAATTTAGAAGTGGCTTCTAATTCCTTTTAGGTGTAGCTGTTTTTTGTCAGTAGATCTCTGAGAACACCAGCCACCACTGGGCAGCAAAATGGGACACAGAATCTGATCCACCTCCTTGCCTTGATTGCCCTTTTGTGAAGTGTGTAAACAGGCATTTGAAAGGATATGTCTCCTACTAAAAATAAAACAGCAAACAAACCTCCTTTCTGCTCCACATTTTTAGATAGAATCTCCAAACTTTCCATTCATTATTTCAGCACCTATCCTTTGTACTTAGTAATAAAACACATTTTTTGTTTCAGAAGCCCTTGTTAAACTTTCTGTGTGACAGGCAAGTGGCTCTTCAGATTCTGTGCCCCTGCAAATCAGCAACAATTTCACAACTATTATATATTTACTTTTTGATGACTGATGAAAATATAAAATTTTTTTCACTTCTTTTATGTCTCTATATCCAAACTCTAAAAACAATGTTTCTTTGGAGAACCTTTGCTGTTCTTGTTATTTTGTTCAGTGGGATTAATTATATGCTTGCGGTTCTCAATCAAATCAGTCTGTGACAGAATAAGATAAATAGCGTACCTAAAATGCAAATTGTGCTAATCTGAAGATTTTCTCTTATTTCATAGAATCATAGAATCATGGAATGGTTAGATTTGGAAGGGACCGTAAAGATCATTGATTTCCAATTCCCCTGCCCTGGGCAGGGACACCTCCCACCAGACCAGGTTGCTCCAAGCCCCCTCCAACCTGCCCTTGAACCCCTCCAGGGATGGGGCAGCCACAGCTTCTCTGGGCAACCTGGGCCAGGCTCTCACCACCCTCACAGCAAAGAGTTTCTTCCTAAAATTTAATAACTTTCTTTCTAGTATCTAATCTGAATCTCCCCTCTTTCAATTCAAAATGATTACCCCTTGTCCTATCGCTACACTCCCTGACAGAGTACTTCTCCAGTTCTCCTGTAGAATCCCTTCAGATACTGGAAGGAGCTATAAGATCTCCCTGGAGCCTTCTCTTCTCCAGGATGAACACCCCAACTCTCTCAGCCTGTCTTCATAGGAGAGGTGCTCCAGCCCTCTGATCATTTTAGTAGCTCTCCACTGGACCTGTTCCAACAGGTCCATGTCCTTACTTTGTTGAGGACTCCACAGCTGGATGCAGTACTCCAAATACTGGCCAAAACTCCAGAAAATGGAAGTTACATATGGTACAAAGAAGGAAACAAGTCAATGTCTGCAGTCATAGTTCCCATCCTAGTAATATATCCCTGTGATAAAAACATATTGTTGGGAGACTCAGGTTTACATTTTGTTTTAAACTCTTAGAAAACAACTTTGACTTAAAGGTAAAAGATCTCAATGACTTGAAAAGCTAAAGAAAAAGATTATGTTATCTTGAATTCTCAATGGAAGCTATTGTCCTACTTAATTTATAGCAAGTTTTTTCTTTGATCTTTTATATTTACAAAGGGTATCACTAGTGAATGCAAATTTTAAAGCTAAAATATTCCTGTTAATTCTACAATTTATACTTACAGTAATTATTTGGATTTATTATATCTTGGCTGAATGTTGTAGTAACAAAACAATCATTAAAACAAGCTTATGCTTCTACATGTACTTGCAAAATCTGCCTGCAAGGTTTCCATCTCTGCAGTTATGACAAGCCTGCAGTTAACTGGAAATTAAATAGTCACCATTTTCAGCAAACGAAGTACCTGATTCTTCACCTTCCTGCCATTTAGGTTTCCACTTATCTAGTTCCTTGGGAACTCTGACCTATTGGGCTGACACATTCATTGTTGTTTTTAAATTACCGGTATCCCAGCAGAACGGTGAAGTTTGCAGTTGAAAATGTATAGTTCTACTTGATAACTGAAACAACCAAACAAAAAATTTAAAAAAAAATAAATACTTTGACCCAGACTTGGCTTATGGGAAAGAAAATTAATGAAGTCATATTATTCCATCACTGAGAAGCACAGACTGGTAAATTCTGCAAAGTACTATTTCCTACAGGCATGTCTGGGATTTGTCTTAGTTTTCATAGACAGTTATCAGTCAGAAGAAAATTGCTGTATCGGAGTCCTTAATTTACATCAGAATGTTAATATCAAAGTAAAAGACAACTTTGCATGTATAAAAGACTGGAATCTTCAAAAAAAAAAAAAAAAATCAGATGAGGATTCCGTGTCTTTATTTCAAAGAACAAAACCCACAACCAGTGTTAATGACCTGATTTCTAGTTAGTGCAGATTTTCGGTCATTCCTTCTACTCAGATGTCTGACATGGGTTTTGTCAAGCAGGAAATATCTAACTTTAAAGGTGCCATTAAAGGAACTGAAACGAAAGGAAAATTAAGACTGAAGATCCTTTTGCTCCTTGGGACAGCAGGGTGCTGTGAGCACTCATCCAAGTACATCCCAGTTCAGATGATATATATATTAACAGCTGCATCAGTTATAGACTCAATTTATTTCTTGACATTGGGAGCCATAAACAGTTCAGCTTCCTTTGTACCTTAAGCACACGGTTGTAATGTTCTTTGGAAATTTATGTAGCCAAATAAAAAGTCTTATAAAGCACAAATCATTCATTTGAAAATTAGAGTTTCAGTCCCTAATCTCCCAAACCTGTATACATGAGAACATTGTTCCCTTGAATGGACTTTAGAGACTACAGCGTGAGACACCAGACTTTTAGGCTGCGCCATTATTTGCACAACCTTGAAGAAGCAGCAAAACGCAACAGAACAAGAAAGTAGGAGAACTTTTCACATTCTGCCTGAAAAATTATAATTTATATTTAAATTTCTGATATGGCATACTACTTTTGGATTTCCCTTTCTAACAAACAAACTATGCTAGTGAAACTGGAGAGAAGAATATTCACGTTATCTGTTAAACATTGTCTGTTAAAGATTTCCTCTGTATTAATAGCCATTCACTACCCGTTGTTTTATGCTGGATACATATTTTAAAATAGAAACTTCTTTATACAGCTTGGCTTAGTTTTTAAACCAATAGCCCTAATCAAAAATTGCCATTCACTACCCGTTGTTTTATGCTGGATACATATTTTAAAATAGAAACTTCTTTATACAGCTTGGCTTAGTTTTTAAACCTATAGCCCTAATCAAAAATTGCATTTCTTTTTTAAAACTGGATAAAATAAAGATTTACAGAAGAAATACTGATTGTTTATCACTGTCCCAGTTTGCAAATGAGATGTGCTCCATCTTTTTGATAAGTAATGAGCACTTATTCTAACAAAACAAGGACATTTTAAATAATTGTGAAGGGAAGGATAAAATGTGGTGTATGGCCCAAGTGTTACAAATAGCTTAACGGTACAACAGAGAGCTAAACTCAGTAAAAAGTGCCAAACCAGAACCGTTTAACACCTCTGGATTGAGATCTCACCTGGAGAGTGAAATGTTAACTCCTTCACACCTCCTGAAAATATCTCGGGTGAGGCGTAATTCAGTGCAATCGGATTTCCAGTTCTCTAGCCCCACCACAAACTGAGCCATGGAGTCCACAATGAAGTTCTCCGGTGGCTGCTGTATTAGAGGTTCCCACAGTAGGGTTCCCAAAGGTGTCTACTAAATGATCCAGTTTGCACTTCAGACTAAAGACCCTCACCTTTGCCATTGTATCAAACTTGTGGTCAACATTTGAGTTAATTGTTTCAGTATTCATTAAACTAGCTTAAAAACGACTCTGGCACAATTTGAATATTTTCTAACCTGGCTACTTACTGCTTTGTCAAGTTTGAGACGTAAAATAACGAGCACTTTATTGTGTGAAATGCAGGTTTTATTTTTTATTCAGATTGATATGCTTTAACTCGAGCAAATTTCTTACTCTTTGCTAAAAAGCGTGGTGTTTTCCAGATCCCAGCCGTAATGTGGTGCTCAGTATCAATAGTCTTCTGGTTTCCATTTCTGGAATCATAAATGCAATGAGTCTTTCCATATACTATGACAGTATTCCCAGAACATCTTAGGAAGTATTCTTGTGGTTTTACTCTAGAAACTGCAGAAAGAGGAAGAAACAATAAAAATAAAAATAAGAACATATTTAAAGTGCCTGGCAGTTGTCTAGCAATACCCTATGTGGGAGTATGTGGGAGGGATCTAGCATTATGCTGGGGCCAGAACTTTGGTGCTCTTTCTGACTTCTGATAACTCATCGAGAGAGAAGAAATGACTCCTGTAAGTAGTTTCCCATCAAATTATTGCCCGACAAGTTGAGGCAACGTGATTTGTCCTGGCTAGTCTGCAGAGCTCCCAGAAAGGAACAAGAGTGAGAACTGCAGCAAGCATTACTAGATCAGGGTCAATTCTAATTTTGAGGAGTTGAGGGAAAAGTCTTTTTTTGAGGAGTATTTTTAAGCTGTAAGATAAACAGGAAGGCTGTGGAAAGCATTGCAAGCCACCATTTGAATGTACTGGAGATGTTTAAAGCTGTTGTGAGTACCTTTTTTGAAAATAGACATAACATTTACCTCTTCCCAGGCACCATTGTCCTTTGAATGTCAAGGTCTTTTGAGGGGGCTAGAGAACAGCCTGGCAACTACAATGTCTGTCTTCTGCGGTATCCTTAGGTGAATCCTGTCCAGTCCCACATTATTAATACCAAACGGTAATGGGTTTAATGATTTTAAACTGAAAGAGGGGACGTTTAGATGAGATCTCAGGAAGAAATTCTTTGCTGTGAGGGTGGTGAGACCCTGGGCCGAGATTGCTCAGAGAAGCTGTGGATGCCCCATCCCAGGGGGTTTCAAGGCCATGTTGGACAGACCTTGGAGCAACCTGGTCTGGTGGGAGGTGTCCCTTCCCAGGGCAGGGGGTGGGACTGGATGATCTTTAAGGTCCCTTCCAACCCAAACCATTCTATCATTCTATGAGATAATTTGTAGACTCTGTTCTGCCAGGCCTGGGAAGTAAGTTTCGTCAAGTCCTGTGCTGGGGAAAGTAAATGGGATAAAACCTGGGATTCAGTGTAACAGTATTAACACTGCAGAATTAAGCGGCATTTGGCATTTTACACAGTTAGTTCAGGTTTACATTAAATTCAAAGCACTTGGGATTATAAATAATTAAGAAGCTGAAATGTTCATTTAGTGAAACAATCAATATATATATATATATGGCAAATTTAAATTATTAGCAGATATCCAAGGTGGCCTCTCACTTAGCTGCATGTATGAGTCAGCTCCATACATTATTATAGATCCTTTTAATTAGTGTTTCTTTAAGGAATCCTGAGGTTACAAGCTAAAAGAAGACCATAAATTGTTTGAATCTTTATCCCTCAGCAAAAATATCTGAACAAGAACCAGAAAAGATCAGAAGTGAGACATGTATAATGCAGGATCAAAAATTACCCATGTTGAAAGAACTAGCACTTGTAAATTCAGGTTGTATAAACAAATATTTGATAGAATTAATCAGATTTTGAGCCAGTCTGATCACTCATAGTTAGGGATACCGACAAATCTGCAAAACACCATCTCTGCTAAATTTTAATTCCAGGAATATTGTACATTTTGTGGTTTGCAAGACCAACTGAGAGACAATATTTTGCGGGACAGAATAGCAGAATTTCTGGGTAGGTAAAAACTCATTGACACCACGCTATTATGAAGAGTGGCTTAACGAAAGCACAACTGCAGCCTCTCTCTGAGGAGAACAGATTTAAAAAGGACTGTTGTTGCCTTTATTCATCAGAATCGGCCAATCAATGAACCAGAAACTATATACCTGATTGAAGTTCTGTGTTGGGTCTCTTTAAATAATTCCTTCGAACAATAAAAAGCAGCTTAGATCTGGTGAGTGGAAAAACAGTCCTTTGATGTCAATCTTTTCTCTTGGATAGATAAGCTCACCTTTTCTAAGGGGCAGGAGGGAGAAGGTAAATTCAGGTCCAAAAATAAGTGTAGGCTGTGGAACACTGCTGGCTCTTCTGATGATATTCTACTTAAATAAAGTCAATATTTTAAACCCTTTTATGTGATTCCTCTGATATTAATGTAATACAATTTTCTTTCTAGATATTTGGAAGCCCAGTGATTTATTTGATTAAAATGGCACTTTTAACTTTAATTAATCTTCCCTGCAATACTGTAAGTAACATATGTATTGTTAGAATTATTTTTTTTTTTGGAAGTGTCAATATCTGTCACAAAATAAATTTGCAGATGGTGCAATTTCACTCTATGAAAGTATGTAGCCGGTAACAGCCAGTCCAGGTTCAAAAATTAAAACTGGGTCCTGTGATCTTTCATTAACAAAGTTTATCCATATGCAGAAGTAGAAACCTACAGGAAAGAATTCAGAGTGATTTTTCAATAATTTTCAATTCTTTTATGAAACACTTTTTTTTTGCTATTATTATGATGCTTATCCTAAAAGTCATTATTGGCTTAGAAAATATTTATGTTTATTTTGAACATTTTCATGTTAAATTACTGTTTCTGAGTCTTTTTTCCAGATAGTTCTGTAAAATTAAAACAAACATGGGTATTTTGAAAAATAATTCAGATTGACTCAACCTGATTGTTTTTTCCTATTTTGTTCTCCTTCATTATGGCAAAAACCCCTGCCAAAGTAGCATCTCAAAATCATTTTTAAAATCAGCTGCCCCACAAAATGACACCTCTTTTTACTTGCATTTCAATAAGGATCCATATTTTTTTTCTTGAAATAGTCCAGATAATCATTGTGAAGTGACATAATGCCTTGTGTCAAGCCCCATTAAAAGGAAGGAAAAAATTGTGATAGATACTTTTTTTTAGGAATAGTATACTTTAAAAGTATTTAGAAAAAGTATGCTTTAACAAACAAATTTTAAACTGTATAACAGCATATTCCAGTAGAAAACTGGATTAGCTTGTTAGTCTCCTTTTGATAATTCATTGATAGGGTGATACTAAACTAGTTTAGGATGGAATTTGCTTTGGAAGAAACAACTTCAACATGTCTGTTTATCTCGAACTTTTGATAATCTATGACTTATTATTGTTATTTACTCATGTGTTCTCTGTAATGTGTTCTACTTGGAGGCTATTCTAGATCTACCAAAGAGTTCTACCTTCCCTTTATTCCGATAAATCGGACCCCCCCAATGTCTCTTAGGAGACTTTCTCTAACTCATTGCCCAGTCAGTAGCGATTAATTTTCATTTTGTATTTGTTCTTGTTTGTACAATAACACTATATGAGTTGTACAGTATTATAATAGTGAATTCTAATTAATTACTTGGTCATTTAAGTTTGATTTCTTCAAATATAGGATGTATAGGGCTTTTTCTCTGTATGGAGAAGGTGATTTCTCCTTAAAAAGCAAACTAATATTGGTGAATCTAAGACAGTATTTTGCAAATCCAAATTTATGATTCAACATTCATTTTCAGAAGTGACAGCTTCAAAATACATTTCAAATCTGAACTGTTAAGAAAATTAAAGTGAGTTCCTCATTTTTAATTGCAGCAATTAGCAGTTAAAAATATGAGTGAAGTCTAAACTTTCTTAACATTAGCATCTCTAATTATCTAATGTCCCATTTTTACTGAGGGTTATATAGCAATTGAATTGCTTTGTAATAACTTGTGAGCTATATTTGCAGAATGATTTTTCTTTACTTCTTTGATTTACATAATTTTGCATAATGTAGGTTAGGGTTCATATTCTGTAGGTTTGGGGTGGTTTTTTTCTTCATTTCCTTATAATATCAAGCGCTGTGTTACACAACTTCAGCTGATTCATGGATTTTTTTTTTTAAGTTTTATATTATGATCTATATTTGGGCCTATTAATCTTCCACCAAATTAAGTAGTTCTACTTTTAATCAAATTTCATAAAGCCAGTATGTTTTAGAATGTTTCTTATTATTATTATCTTAATTCTTTTCACAGATGCTTTTGGTGGTAATGAGTAAATGATAAATATTCAGATCAGTTTTCTTTTGTATATAGAATCCTCTATGGAGCATAAAAAAGGGTTTCTACAGAAATGGATCATAAAAGGCAATTAAAAATGTGAGATACTCTACAAGGAAAAATTAAGGTTCCTCTGTCCAAATGGCAAATGGAACATTACATGAGGTAGAATATTATACTGTTCTAACTCAGGGATGGTTACACCTTTCAAGATTAATAGCTCCTGAAAAAGTCACCTTTGTTTTGGTACAATTTCAAATGTATAGAAAATTTCAAAATTATAAATAGAAAGAAACAGTTTTTACATTCAATCTAATCTCAAGCAAATTCTGCCGTGTAGATTGTATCTGTGTTTATTAGAAATCTGATCACAATCCAAGTCAGAAACTGTCCAATGTTTGATAAATCTCCATGACAGGGTTAGAATCTCTCATTCCTCAAGCTGTAATCCTTAGGTCTTACAATCTGGAGGGCAGGAAAGTGGAGGAAAACCAGAAACTTTTGCAAAACAAACATTCCTGTTTGTTTATTCAATTTGGCCAGCATACTCCCACGCAGAGAATAAAAAAAAGGTAAAAATATGGTGCCAGGGCAAAAAAGATTGCTGGAAAGATTTCCCCAGTGTCATACAGCAAGGGAAGAGCATATGGCTAATTCTTTTTGGGGTCATTTTAAGCTCCCTACTGATTCCTAAGGTGTGTTTGGTTTCGTTTTTTTTTGTTTTGTTTTGTTTTTTGTTTTTAATCACTTTTGGGTTTGTTTTGTTTTGTTTTGTTTTTTTAAATGAATTTGTATGTTATGATGGGGAGTGTGGAATTTCATCTGTAAACAGTGGTGCTGGGTACATTTTTCTGTTGGGAAGATACTATTGGACAGATATTTTTTGTGCCAAAACTCCATGAACTCTAATGAAAGCTGTATGTATTCTGCTGGGATGTAAACATGGACTGAATGGGAATTGCTTATTTTTTGTCTTAGATTATTAGAGAGCATCTATTCTAAAAACATAGAAATTAGGTAGAAAAATACTGTGATTATTCTAGATAGGTCAGCATTTGTAATGTAAATAAATGAAAAAAGGGGAGTTTTCCTTTGTACTTCATAAGGAAGGAAAAAACAACGCCAAATTAAAATTATTTAGTTCTAATTTGTCATTGAAATCAGCGTATAAATGGTATGAAAGTATTAATTAAAGCACTTCTTCTATCGGGGTTGGAGGTCCCTTCCATCCCCTAGAGTTCTGTGATTCTGTGATATCCTAGGGACCACAGGGACTACAACTCTCCAGTATTAATTCTTGTGTAGAATCGTAGAGTCATAGAATGGTTTGGGTTGGAAGGGACCTTAATGGTAATCCAGTTCCATGTCCCCCTGCCATGAGCAGGGACACCTCCCACTAGACCAGGTTCTCAAAACCCCATCTAGCCTGGTCTTGAACACCTCCAGGGGTGGGCATGTACTTTGTAATGGGATGTACTTTACAATGGGATCATCCTAAATTCATGCTAATGAGGTTTAGATATAACAGTATTTGATGAAATATATTAAACTAACATAGCTTAATAAATAGAGATGAAATGTGCCAGGCAGATATCCTTAAAGTATAACAGTTAACAAAGTTACTTACTTCTCACCTGTCTCTGCAGGAAGTTTATTCTAGTAAACTACTTAATTACCATTAATTAATTGCATCTTCCTTTGAAGCATTAGCCAGCTGGAGAGCCCTCTCTATCTATAGATGGAAATAATGCAGGAGTGGTTTTGTGGGGTCCCCAACACTTCAAAGTTTGCCAATGAAAGAGCTGGGTTGGATGGATACTTGTAATTTTTTATTTCGTCAGGTTTTTTCCTCATGGTTAAACTTCATTCATTCATTTGGTAGTAGCCCATTAGACTGCAAAGGAGCAGAGTTAAGTTACATATTGCTTAAATTCCTTGGGTGTATTTGGATTTTCCGAAATTATTTTTTACCTAAAATAATTACTATTTTATTACTATTTTATTTTATTTATTTATTTTATTACTAAAATTACTATTTTACCCAAAACAGTCCTGCGTCTGTAAAAAGAATTGGAAGATGGTGCCTGTTGGTTTAGCAGTTGCACAGTGCTATGGCTCAGCCTGTTTTTCTGGTTAGACGAGCAGCTTAGGGCTACACTTTCTGGTTTTTATTTGTGTGTTTTGTTTAGTTTGGTGGTTTCTGATTTTTCTTTTGTATTGCTATTCACTAAAGCATATTTCTACTGTGATGCAGGGCTAGTTGATTCTAAGTCAGTCTAGGAGGAAAAATGTTCTTCTATAATCCCTTGTTCTAACAGGAAGAGTTTATAGTGAAGTTAGTAATGTGTAGTTAAATAAAAAAAGTAAAATTAAACTAATGTGAGACTAAATTGCATGTTTCTGAATGTGGTACGTTAAGACCTTTGGGTGTGTTATAAACTGCATACAGCAGCTACTATAATTCCCTCAAGCTGTGCCTTCACCATAAATCTAACAAAGACGTTTCACTTTGCTGCTGTGTGTTGTGTTCCTTGATTAAGTGTATTTACAATTCCTATATGCCTTCAATAGAGAAACTGAAATTCTGAGTTGATGCCCACACATGAAATATTAATTGTCTGTGAAGAGACACAGTAAGGTAATGAGTTGAGACTCAGGAAAGACACAACTTTTTTTTTTTTTTACTTTTTTTTCCCTTTTTTTCCCTTTCAATAACATGATGAATTCTAACAACTGAGATGTGGAATAAAATTTTAACATCACTTCTATTTAAGCTACTAACACGTGTGGACACAAACGTTAGGACAACATATTTGGCTGTGATACACTATTACACTCAGCAACTGAGTGTGATCCCCCCAGTAATACTGACTGGCTTTGTGGGAAATGGAAGTAAATGGTCCGTATCCATACTTAAACCCAGAAATAATTGTATTATTGCAATAAATATGTTGATGCAGGCAGCACTGCTCTTAAAAAAGAGCAAAGTGCAGACAAGAGGTTCTGACGATTTGTGTGTAATCAGTCTCTGGAGGACCTGGCTTTTCCTGTCTCTGGTTTGGATTATAAAAATAAAGGGTGTTTTCTTTTTTTTTTCCTATATTGAAAATTAAGGAGTATGGCTTTCTCTGTAAAGTATTTTACAGTTCAAAGGACTAAAAATGTAGTACATAAAAGTTAAATAATGTGAATTTTACTAACTTGAAAAATTTAATAATGTGAATTTTTGAGAATGCCGTAAAATATAAAAGTATTATCCATGTTTTACAGAGGAAAAGGGAGATTTCAAGGATAGAATTGCAGTATATGAACTCATCTTGGTAGAGCTCAGGCCAGGAGGGATGAAAACCAGCTTTCTAAGTGTAACATCATACTCCTTATACTAACGCTGCTGAGGGGCTTTAGGGAGCTCACAGCAAGCTTTACTTCGCCGTGATTAGGAAGAGTTGCATTTTCTTCTGGATTGATGATCCTTTGTAAAGGACAGTAAATGCAAAAAAAAAGAAAAACCCATAAAAGTCAGTCCTTTACATTTCAGGGATGCTCTCTTCTGTCTGTCACTTCCACATATCATCTTGTTGAGATCTGTGGCTTGGGCTTAGGAAATAATATTAACGCTCCTGTATGAATTTGACCTTCTGCTCTTTGAGTGATTCAAATAAATCATATGCTGAGAGTCTGGGACAGATGTGGTAAATATTACCCTTGCAGGAGATAGAAGTACTGTGTGTGGGAGATGCTGTGCTTTCATAAAAGCTGTAAATCCACGGTGCAGATGGTGAGATACAAGCAAAGGTAAAAATGTGCTCTGAACTGTCAGGAGCCTTATTCCTGTTTTTTTGAAAAGCAGGATGTGGAATGGCATCTAAAGAAGTGGAGATGGAAGAAGTTCATGCCTAGCCCCGGAACTCAGTAATACCTTGCTATTTAAGTCATGTTTAAAAGAACTGATGTACATACTCTGTGACATAGGGGAGAAGCAGAGCTCTTTAAGCAGCTGCTCTTTATCGGCAAAGCAGATTCCAAGGCACTGACCTGTACCTGTTTGTCGGACCAGCTGAGAAGCAGCCACGTGGATTCAAGAGGAATGTCATCCTATTTTTCACTAGGATGAGACTGGGAATTCTGCCCATGGTCTAGCAGAAATACTGGCTTGTGAATCCAAATCAGTGGAATAAAATAAGAAGTAGCATGGAGTTAGAAAATTTTCGAAGCAAGAAATTGAGACAGGATACCTTGTATTACGTATGGATAGTCTCATCACTGATTTGGGGTTTATTTTTTTTCCCTGTTGTTTCTTCATTTCTTCCTTTCTGTTTTGACAAGAATTTCAATGAGAAACTTCAAGTTATTTTAGTTGAAATGGTTTTGAACTTAAAATTTTGTAAAATAAAAAGTTTTCAGCAGTTTTCTTAGGTCTGTTTCTGAGGAAAACAGTGGAAACCCTGTAATTTATGTAGAGTATCTTTTATTCTAGTTGATTTCCTAACACAGAATTATCTACAATCTAACAGCAATTGATTACATGCCCCTCTCTTCCAAGAAGCGTGAATATAATAGCAGTGAAAGCCAGAACTGGAGTAAGCTAATAACAGCAGCAGTGGTAGCATAATATTAGCACACACTCCTATTTATAGTTTATACCACCTAGTAGTGTCTGAATATAAGTTTCATTACTTAATGTTTCCTGAATACTGCTTTGTTACTTCAACTATTTCACTCCATTTTTATAGTTCTCACTATTTCGTGCTGAATACGTTGCTGTTAAGAAGTTTCTGCAGTCGGGCAAGTAGCGTGATAAAACATCAGCGCTTTGAACATCGATCGGATAAACAAAGCACCAGGTTCAAAAGGCAAAAAGAAGAAAAGATTAGCACATCCAGAAGGGAAATTGATACCACGTATCAATAAATCTGATGTGCCTCTTGGATACTGATTCAGAAAGGAAGATCACACAGCTGTGGAATTTGTTTAAAACCCTTGCCACAGATTATATATATATATAAAATAGCTGTTCTTGAGGTGTGCAGATACAGGGGAAAAATGAAAGCACTTCTGTTTTGCAGACAGGGAACTGAGGAACAGAGAGAATTGCTGAAGTCAATTCTCAAAGCCTTTGAACTAATAGTTTTTTAATTAAGAAATTTAAGGTAGAAAGGATCTTCAGCTCCCTCTGACCAGGTGGGAACTGTGAATTCTTAATTCTAAAAATACGTGTTCAGGTATGTCAACATCCCGGCTTAAAATGTTTCAGAATTTTGAAAATCCATCTGGACTTGAACTTCTTCATCTGCTTGTCACGTGCTTCTGACAAACCAGTGTAATGATAATACCTTGAGTTCACTGTAGAATCATGCATTCTTCAGGGAGCAGGCGAAGGGTAAAACACTGTACTGTCTTCACTTCACTGAATATACACTAATGATAAAAAACCACTAAAAGCATGTTCTTTAGTCTTATGGCAAATGTGAAGGCATATTCTTTACATGCCTCTGAAACTGCAGCAGGTGTTGAATAAAGCAGGTACTGCTAAGTTACCTAGAAAAAACATTGCTTTCTGGTATTTCAACTCAACTGAAAAGATCAGATAACTGTTTTCATCAACTACTTTCTAAAAACACTGCCATGAATTAGGGTGTTCAGAATCCCATATTTGCTGCTATGGGTATTTCTGGGTTGACATATGGAGTGGTGTTACTAAAACTGGTTGGTTAATGCTGGTTAGTAGCAAGACACAGCATGGCCAGCTCTGACTGGCTTTCCTCAATCATAGAATCATAGAATAGTTTGAATTGGAAGGGACCTTAAACATCATCCAGTTCCACCTGCCCTGGGCAGGGACACCTCCCACCAGACCAGGTTGCTCAAAGCCCCATCCAACCTGGTCTTGAACTCCTCCAGGGATGGGACAGCCACAGCTTCCCTGGGCAACCTGGGCCAGGGTTTCACCACCCTCACAGTAAAGAATTCCTTCCTGAGATCTCATCTCAATCTCCCTTCTTTCAGTTTAAAACCATTCCCCCTCGCCCTATGGCTCCACTCCCTGATGAAGGGTCCCTCCCCATCTCTCCTGTAGGCCCCCTTAAGGTACTAGAAGGGTGCTAAAAGGGCTCCTCAGAGCCTTCTCTTCTCCAGGCTGAAGAACCCTAACTCTCTCAGCCTGTCTTTATAGGAGAGGTGCTCCAGCCCTCTAAGCATCTTCGTGGTCCTCCTCTGGACCCATTCCAACAGGTCCATGTCCTTCCGATGCTGGGGACTCCAAAGCTGGACACATCTTTCCACATTCATTACTTCTTTTCACGTGTGAGGCGCATTCCCTTGGCTTTCTTTTCTTTAATATAAATGGAGGAAAACATGTACATTGAAAAAAAGAAGCAGAAGCCTATCAAAAAGCAAACACTCCAGTGCACACAGTTCTCCCCTCAGGGACAGGCTGAAAGGAAGAATGAATTGCGTATGACAGCTGTTAGGGTTTGGTTTTGTTTAATGCAGTGCAGGCAGACACTGGAAAGGGTGGCATCAAAACCCCAAACGAAATGAAACCTATCACCACGCTATCAGGCAGTTGTGTGGAAATTCACATTGCTACGGTTGTATAATGCCTGTAGATAAGAGTTAGCATCTAATAGCTGCCATTTTCTTCTTTAGCTGACACAAAATACTGTATCTTTCTTTTTTTTCACCTGCTTATATGCCATGTAATGGCTGGGAGAAAGTCCAAAGATAATATTCATGTGCACTCTTCACATTTCTCCCTGCAGCACTTGCTACACGCAAGTTATTGAATTTAAAACATAAATATCTCCAAATCCAGTTTCTGTGATATTTGAATTCTTTTTCATTTTCAGTAAATGAAATATGAAGAAATATGGCTAAATTTAAGTGCTGATGACGGAAATCTTTTAAAACAGAATTTGTTTATCACTACTTAAAGATTTTGAGGACTTTGATGGCTTTTTTTGTGTGTTTCCTTCCTCTTTTGCTTTATGAAGGCCTTTTCCAATCAAGATGTGAGGGTGACGGGGGAAAAGAGAAGCGGAACTTGGTGTAGATGGAAGGCAGAGCAAGATCTTAGGCCAGCTGTCATCCCAACTAAAAAGCCATTATAAGTATTCATGAGCATTACTTTCATGATAATTAATTCAGGCCCCCTCCAGCCCCCTCCAAGAAACGAGTGACTCCCATTAATCCCTGAAGAATCTTTAATCCATATTTACAAGTGCTGTCTTTTGTAGAAGAAATGTAAAACTTCCTCTTCTTCCCTTTCCCGTCCCTTCCTCCCCTCCCGCCTTCTTCCCGCTGGAACATTTTGGCTGGGTTGCCAGCCATACTGCTTTAAACACCCTGGTACCCACGGCTGAGCCAGACAAACAGATGGAAAAAGTTTAAAATAAAGCTGCAGAAGCTCCAATGAGGCAAAAAAATATATACTTTAAAAAGTTTTGTTAGCTTTCTACAAAAACGGCACCCCAGGGAAGGTTCTGTCACTGAATTTTATAGGCCAGGTGTTTGACTGAACAAAAGCAGAAAGAAAGAGATGGGTTTTGTTTAAAAAAAAAAAGAGGGGGGAGTTTGTTACTTTTTCTATTATGTGAATGCTTTCACAGAAGAAAACAACAGGGGTCCCAAAATACAACTTTAAAAACAGCTTAAAAGGCTTCTTTAAAGTGCGTATTTAAATATTGTGAAGGTTTGTTTCCAGTTTCCATTTCCCCTCTGTTTTTTCTCTTGTAGAATAATAGTTTGAGTTGCTTCAGAAGTGCTGAGAATTACTTTTAAGGAGACTTTTAAATGACAATAGATCTCCCCCCTTCACTTCAGTCTTCCGGGTGTGTTTTAGAGAAAGAGATCAAAGTGAAAAAAAGGAGGTATGAAACTGCAGTTATTTACAAAGATTCATTATTTTTTTTCCTTATTTTATATTTTGACTTGGTTCTTTGGCTTCATCATTTGACTCTGGTAAGAGCACACCATTGAAAACAGTAGAGCTGCTCCTAATGCCTAGAGTTAAGTGCCCAGGAGCAGGGCTGGAATGAACAAGTAGCTTATTTGAGTCAAGAGAAAAGAAAGACAGCATCTTCTTTTGCAAAAATAAATGTAAGAGTGGAGGAGTTCTGTTCTTGTTAAACCATGGATTGAGTTTGTACTTTTTTTTAATTAATATTGCATAAGAATAAGTGAGTGACTTGTGCAAATTGGTAAACGGATTTGCATTTCATCAAAACTCTTTGGATTATTTCCCAGGGATATTGCTACAACTAAGGTTAGAGACTTGGGATGCTGTTTCAAAAACTGAAGCTTTTTGTGTTTCTTTACTCATCTAATTACACAAAATTGACAGCTATGGAAACAGCACCTTTTGAAAAGTAATCGCAGTTTAGCTATTGGCCTCCTCTTGATAAATAAAATTCCAGTTGCCTTTCCCTGATAAACATAATTATAACTTTCTCCCTATTACTCTTCCTGAAGCTACTAGAACATATCCAGTACAAATGCATACAGTCATCTTCATCCCATAGTGATATAACGTTTAAATGTTTAGTTCTGACTGATTGATTACAAAACTCTGTACCATTAAGGCGCTTGAAGTAGTGAGTCAATTTTCTCTGCTTTTTTTTTGTGTTCAGTGTTCCTTTTGGTGCAAGTAACAGGGTAACGCTTATATGGAACAGAATTACAATTAAGAAAACTATTAGGGGATTGATGGGAGCAGGGTCTATAATTTTGTAATTCTTCTTTTTCCATAGTGAGAATTTTTCTGAAAAATATTGGAAAATAATTTTTTTCTTGCCCTACGTAAATAAAAAATCTTTTAGATTTTTTTTGTTAGCATTTTTTTTTAGAGCTTTAAAATTAGTTGAATAATAAAGCTTTCTGTTTTGAGTTTGAAAAATGAAACACAACGTCTTTTTTATCTGGAAACTGAAAAAAAAACCACTGAAGGCTCTTATCTGTCCCAAGAGCTTTTAGTCTGACGTTGTTCATGTAGAAATTTCTGAGGCCATATGGGCACAGTAGGTTCCACAGAATCATTTTCAATTTCCATCCCTGTCTAACATATTGCTCCGCACCACTGTAACTTGAAAGGTAAGAAGGTTCATTTAAGGTTTTTAAAAGTTACAAATTTAAATAGATTTCTAATAACAAGTTGTAAAATTTCTGTACTTGGAGGAAATAATATTGGTAACGATTACAAGGTCTATGACACGGCTGTTAAATACCTGAATTAAAGTTATATTCCGTCCTTAATGAATGTAAATATTCCGTAGTGAGAATTTTTCTGAAAAATATTGGAAAATAATTTTTTCTTCTTCCTTCACGTCCCAAGGCTTACTCCCCACCACTGGTGTTTGATGTGCAGGTGCTATACATAAACATGTTTAAATCCCTTTGCTTGCATACACAGAATACTTAGTTATTCGACTAAATGTCTGCAGGTCTTTCAGTAACCACAGCCAGAATGTAAATGGAGATTTCTCCTTGCAGAGAGAAATATATCTGAATAAAGTCTCTGAGTCAGAACTGTTCGATGTTACTTGCTTCATGGTTTAGTCTGGTATTTAATGAGGGAAGTAAGTAAGTTGTGATAATACCCTGGAGATCTGGGAAAAGGATCCTGGGAAGACAGTATTTCTTTTACGTAGTGATCTGCTTGAAGCTCCTGCTTTAAATACAAAGAATCTCTTTCATTGCCACAGTCAGTCTCGTGACAGCATTTGCAACTAATGATCTGTAAGTTGATAGCGCACACAGTAAATGAGGTTTGTGTTAATGATAAGCAAACATAAAAGGGACTTATAATTTCACATAAGAGTTTTGGTCAGGTGTTCAAATACAGGTTACAGTTACACAAGCCCTATACCTTATGATAGGCAAGACCATCCTCATTAAATTTCCTCCACCATGTCTTTATCTTCTTGAGCTAAAATACTACAGTAATTCCTCTTAACAGAATTGCTGCAGAGGTGTCTAGTCAGAGTTTATTTTTATCTCCTTATTGAGGAACTGGAAAAGTTGAACTCTCTATTCAAGCGCTGAATTTCCCTTGAATTTCTTTCACAAATTTAGTTATACAATTCATTTTGGAATTTAGTTATACAATTCCTTTGGGCAGGAACTATTCCTTTCAGATGTGTTCTATGCAGTGTTTTCCGGGATGGTTTTTTATATTGTGCAAAAATATTATTCATTTCCTTGCCTCTAAACTCAGGAAATACTTAATTTTTTTTTCTCTTTCATTTGCTCCTTCACCTCTCCCACCAAAGAAAAAGAAAAAAAAGAGTCAAGGGGGTCTTAATTAAATATCGCTGGTTTCTTACAGCTACTTATTGTATGTTTTATATACTTCCATTTAGCTCCAAGCAGTTATAAAGGCTTCATGTGGCCACATCTTAACGATACAGGGTCGTAATTCAGATGGCAAATCCGCTTTGCCTTCTGCAGTGAGACTTAGTTAAATGGTAGAGCCTCTCCTATCTTAATTAATGGTTGTTTCTTTTTTTTAGGTTATAGCAACCCCACTGACTAATTTTACCCTCCACGTAATGTCCATCTTACTGAATCCTGTTGCATCCCTGTGTTTATATGGGATCGACTGCTCTTGGCTTCTCAGATGAAATAGGCTGTATCCCATAAAAGCTCATTTCTTCCCTTTTTTCCCCAGTTTCTTTTCACAGAGAAGTGAAACCAAATTGGAAAAGCGAGTCATTCAGATCTCAACAGCTCTTCCTAAATTTTCCCTGCTGAGCCAACCCAGCGTTCACAGCTGGGAGAGGAATCGAGTAAACAGCCACCTAGATTTCTTACCAAGGACTACATTTTACTGCTACTTCACAAATTATACATGCAAAATTTGTGTCTGTTCTAACGCATTTCCATCTTAACTTGAATATCTGATGATTTTGCGTTCACGATATTTGTGTGATATCTCAGGATGCATGTTTGCAACAGCTGAAGCATTTTGGAATGGGGAGATTCTGGCTCCATTATACGTTAATAACAAAACTGACTACAGTGGGATAAAGTTAATGCCAGTCTCTTGCATGAGCCTTGTTTGATATTTGTGGTTCCTGAATAAATGACATCCAAAACTGTATATTATTCTACACAGAGGAGAACGTGTTAAACATTTTAGATTTGTTTATGGGTACTTTTTAAAAACTTTGATTCCTAAATAAGCGATTTCGAATTAGAAAATGTTAGACTTATTTTTCCTGCTAGTATTGGTGTCTGTAGCCATCGCCATCTCCTAAAATTCCTTGAATATTGGACTATTTTTAGTGGAGATACAAGTTTTATCACTATATTTTGAATTGCCAGGTAGTGTTGCCATTACTGAAAAAAACATAGACTGTATATAACAAGACAGTCAGATTTCCAAGCTCTTCCTGATATCCAGAGGCTACTTGTGATTTACATTTAAAGAGCTGTGCGGAAATAAAAAAAAAAAAATAGAGCAACATATCATATGTCAAATTGAGTTTGGACACAGTCTGAAGCAATTAGGATTACTTCAGTTAATAAAAAGAACACTCATGAAGACTGATATGGTATAAGGGTATTAATTTGAAGTGGAGATTATAACTTTATTTTGACATATGCTGAGTATTAGCCAGACATATCACAGAAAAAGGAGTTCTGGGCTGACAGCGTGCAGTCCGACTGAGCATCCGCCTGAAGCGTTCTGCAGCAAATTCCAGATTCTAACATCTGTCCAAAAAAAAAGAGGCAGGGTGGATTTATTATTAAGACACTAGATGGGTATTTAACTTTCCTTATGACTTCTTACGTCTGCTAATAATGAACTAAAAAGGAGTTATGGCGAGGAGGAGAAGAAAATTTATTTTCAAGGGCTTGTCCTTGATTATCACTTTCTATATCACGCCTTTTTCCCAGGGCTGTGGTGGCTCAGCTCTACCTATGAAAGCTCACGCCAAACACAACTCTGCCCTTTTCAAATCTTTTTAAACTCCTGCCCAGAAAACCAGAGAAGTCAGAAGCACAAGGCCACCCAAATATGTCATCAGGGGACTCTGTATGCAATGATGAGGAAACAGCCTCAAGTTGTGCCGGGGGAGGTTTAGGATGGATATTAGGAAAAATTTCTTCACAGAAATGTCTATCAAACATTGTAACAGGCTGCCCAGGGAAGTGGTTGAAACGCCATCCCTGGAGATATTTAGAAGACAGGCAGCGTGGTGGCTTTGTCAGTGTTGGGTTAATGGTTGGACTCAATGATCTTAAAGGTCCCTTCCAACCTAGATAATTCTATGATTCCATGGTCAGTAAGGGAACGCTGAACAGCTTAAAAATCCATGGAGAAGTGGAATGGCAGGAGATGACTGAACAAGCCTGTATCCGGGGCAAAGATCTGTTTACTCTCTGCAGCACATACCATTTAGCGGATGTACAGATTCAACAGAGTGTGCGGGGCTTGTTCTGCAGGCTGTTAAGACACCCGTCCTTTGCTAGGATCGTAGAATCACAGAATTATAGAATTGCTGGGACTGGAAAGGACCTTTCAGATCTCCATGTCCATCGGTCAGCCTAACACGGACAAAAACCATCACTAACCCATATTGCCCAGCACCACGTCTGCCTGGCTTTTAAATGCCTCCAGGACTCCACCACTTCCCTGGGCAGCCTATTCCAGTGCTTCATAACCCTTTCAGCATAGAAATTTTTCCTAATCTCCAATCTGAACCTCCCCTGGTGCAACTTGAGGCCGTTTCCTCTTGTCCCATTACCTGTTCCTTGGGAGAAGAGACCGACCCCCCCTGGCTACACCCTCCTTTCAGGGAGTTGGAGAGAGCCAGAAGGTCTCCCCTCAGCCTCCTTTTCTCCAGGCTGAACACCCCCAGCTCCCTCAGCCGCTCCTCACAAGACTTGTGCTCCAGACCCCTCACCAGCTCCACTGCCCTTCTCTGGACACGCTCCAGTCCAAAGGGGTCCAAAACTGGACCCAGCCCTTGAGGTGGGGCCTCATCAGTGCCCAGTACAGGGGGACGATCACTTCCCCAGTCCTTCTGGCCACACTGTTCCTGACACAAGCCAGGATGCTGGTGGCCTTCTTGGCCACCTGGGCACACTGCTGGCTCACATACAGCTGTCATCTGACTAGCAATGTAGCTGGACTGATCTACTGGGACTGAGAACTGGGCCATTTATATATATATATATATGTGTGTGTGTGTACATATATATCTACACTAGTGTTAGAATTACAATAGAGAAAGGAATGTGGAATACGTAAAAGGGAGGAATGACATAATTGGGTATTTGTAGTGGCAAAGAGAGAAAGTTTTTCAGTTCACTTGTAGAATGTGGTGCCTAAAACATGGTCAACCAAAAAGAGAAGGAAAAAGTAGGGGAGGGGAAATAGGGAAGAAATCAATTGAAATTCATTTTATTAGAAGCTACTTGTTAAGTAAAAATTCTTGTATACAGACAACTCTTTCTCAGTAAAAACTTTGAATTTTCTTAACCTTTCTTATTTTTAAAAGTTCATTTATGAAAGTCTGTTAAACGATAAACTCTTCTGGAAGTGCAGGTAGAATAAAACTATGAAAAAAAAAGTGCTGTGTATGTAATCAGTCTTTTTGAGGTTCTGTAGGGAAGTGGTTTCTATTGATTAATTTATGAGAACACAAACAACAACATGGGATGAATTACTTCACTACAACTGATCTGCTTTTCTTTTTTTTTTTCCTTCCTTTCAGACTATTTTTCTCTCTTTTTGCCACGGATAAGAAAGAGATAAGAATACATAACTAAATATCTGATTGTTGATATTCCCAGACTATATGGATCAAGATTAAAATGCAACAGAGTAAGTGAAAAAAGAATTGAAAGTCAGCTTGTTCTCTAGAAGTTAATTCCTTAAGGTTGACCCTCTTGTAGGTCTTTTGTCAACATTTTGTGTCTTCCATCTGTGCAGCCACTGCTGTGTAACATCCTAATAACGGCAGTGAGTTATTTCGGAGATATATTTTTTCTGACACATGCTGCCTCAGGCTTCTCCTGAAAACATCAGTCTCCAGATTCTGGCAATCACTTAGCGTCTATCGTTCTCTTCCATCCTTCCAGTCTTTCTCTTTGCCTTTTGACTCCTTTCCAGGCAGCTGTTCTCATTGTCTGCTCTTAAATTCAGCTCCATTTGGGGAAATGCATGGAGTTTGCGATAGATGAGTCTGTTTCCAGTTCACTGCCATCCTTTGTTTGCCACAGTAGGTCTCCCTGCTCGCAAAATGCAACGAATCAGATGTGACTCATTCATGTAGTATTTGTCAACTTTTCTTCTCCGAGCACTTGTCTGATAGATCTTTTCCTCAAGGCAAATGTAAACCCCTTGTGTTCAAGATCAGAGGCAAGCAATGTAATCACAAATTGGAAGAATAATTTGCAGATGGAATGTATTAATTAGAGAAGGAATTTAGGTTGAGTTGTAAGCATAATCGTTAAGACATTTATGAGGTATAAAAATCAATCCTTCACAGACGTAAGATCTTCAGAACTGAGTTATTAAAAAAGTTCCCCAGAACAGAAAGAGGTAAAGCTTGGCTTTTCATGAAAATCGTGATTAGGCAAAGTATATGATGATTTATTGAAGTGCAATCCTCAGTCACGCAGGTGAAAAACTGGTAATACCTCTTCTTCATACGTGAGAATGAAATGTCATAAAAGATGAAGAGAAACATTGTCACCGCAAATAATCAGAACTACTTCTGTTCTTGCAGCATCAGGAATCACAGCTTTGTGTGCTTCAACAACAGCCTGATAACGTACCCATCAGAATGTACTAACAGTTAAATTTTACTCTCATTATAATCTGTAGTCTCAGGTTAGTTCTGAACTGCTCACTCAAGTCTTTCATCTGACTTAGGACTCCGGGCAGACATTTCTTTTCACTTGATTTAAAGAATCCACTTCTGCAGATAACTGTGAACAACGCTCCTTTTTCTTAAATGCACTTTTTATATAAAATGTTCTGCTGGATGGAGAATTGCACAGAAAGTAGAAGCATTAGGCTGGGCTTTTTAATGCCTTCTAGGACAGTGGCACAGGCTTGGAAGCCCCAACACGCTCTTTTACTCAAGTTGTGTTATTGCATAGTTCAGAATCATGAGATAAAGAAGTGGGGTGATGTTTTGGGTTTTTTTTTTAAAGCACTATTTATTTATCGGTCTTCCATTAAGCAGTTATTTAGCGAATTCTTTCTGAAACAGAGAAATTCCACCTATCCTGACTTAACTAGTCTTCCCCTTCCTCCTTCCCCTCCCTTCACTCCGGGAGGTTCCTTTTTGCCAATCTTCTCTTGCCTTGTGCTAATCTCAAAGTGAGGGAGGGAGTTAAAAATCAGAAAAATCTGGTTGTCAGGAAAGCTAATGGCAGCAATCTGCTGCTTTCACAAGCCCTACTTATTGCCATGGGATTTGTTTCAGGATCCGTGGAGGAGAAGCAACTTTCGGTACCCTTATTCTTAGCTTTTTAAACTCTTTAGGCGTTTTAAAATTTTTCTTGGGAGAAGTTAACCCAAGATTCTACACAAAATCAATGCATATTTCTTTTTACAGAATAAAATGTGAATTAATTTGTTTGGGGTAAATTAAAAAAAAGAAAAGAACTGTTTGTGCAAAGTTATTAACCATATATAAACCCAGGTTCAGTAGCTATTAAAGCATTAAGGGTTACTTTAAGCACAACTACCTTGTCTCAGCTCCTGAATTTATAGAAATACATCAAAAATATTTTCTTTGTAGGAATTATTTTTCATTTTCACTTTTTTTCCCCACACAAACCATAGAGAATAGCCTTTCCTGAAAATCCTGTGCTGTTATGATAGCCTATCAAATGGAATAATAAAGATATATTTGATATAGAGCAAAACTGGGTATAGAAAACGTGAAATCATTGCAGTCTTTTACAGCCAATTATAAAACTGAGAGATCATTTCGGGAATGGTCCTGGCATAATTTGACACACTAAATCATCATGATAGCTCTGGAAAGGCCCTGAGGACATACTTAAAGTACTTAAAGACAATAGCAACTAAAATGAAATAAAATTAACAAAACCTGAGGTCAATAGAATCATATTTCCATTTCTCTGAACTATTTACGGTGAGTTGTGTTTTCATCTATGAAGGATGTAATTTTCACCCCTCAGACAAGTACCTGGACCATAGTCAGCAGAACAGAAAAAAATGTCTTAAGAAGCTATGTCTGAAAAAAAACTTTGTTTTGAATTAAAGAACATTAAGTGGATAGGAGCTGAAGCCTATCCAGTTCGTCTCAGTGGGAGGCACTGATATTATGACCGAAGAACAACATACTTTCACCATCCTCGCTTTCACAAAAAATTGCCTCAGCATCCTGGAAGCATTTTAGAGATGTAGTTATTCTCATGGACAATTTTATATTCCCTCTTATTACAAGAACCTCTTCATTTGTGTAGCACCATTTTCAAAAAACAGAGGCATCAGCAGCCTTTATTCCCTGGCAGAGAAGCAATTTCCCCACTTCACACACGGTGCCTCTGAGGACACCTAGTAAGGTGTAGGGCATAAATACCAAGTTTTCTGACTAGGTCCTGTTAGAATAGTGCCTGTATTCTATTTTGATTTAGATAATGAAACCACATAATTTTAAATAATTTTTAAAAATCAAAATACTTTCCCACTGCTTTTTTATGTCTGTATATATATGCACACAAAACATAAGAAATAATAAAACACTAGATATATGACTTGATATTCCTATTTTATTTGGGATATGTGTAAACATTAAGTTAGGTAGAAGAAATTAAATTCCATTCTAAACAATATTTTTAGTTTCCTTCTAGCTTTTGAGTGGGAAAACTATTTTATGTTGGCTTCCAAATTGACAAATATTCCATGAAAACACAGAAGAAGTAGTTCTTCAAAGTTTTAAGAAAATTGGGCAAACTCTGTTTTATCTCACATCATTAAAAATTACCCTCAAATGAATTGACTAATGTAATTTTTCTGTGTCCCCTGCTTTAAAATGGCATGAAACTTCTTTCACATAATTGAGCTACCTAGAAAGTAATATACAAATGGTATTGGGAAAATATAAAAGTCAAATAAATCACATTTAATGTTTTTCTTTTCCATCCTCTAGTCCCAATCTAAGTGCTCATGGTTATTGAATTCAGTGGGGATGTATTTAAACCAGCACACTTCTGTTTAAATTATGTTTATCACGTAGCACTGCTGCTTATGAGTTGATTTACTTTCTTATAGTTTCTGATTTGTCATTCAAGAATTATAGGTAATATTTCAAATATATTTTTTTTTTGTTGAAATCAGTAGATTTCAAAAGTAAATGACTTCTGAGCACTGGGGTCAGCACCGTGTTTCAACCAGGAATTTGAGATATGTCTGCATAGAGTTGGGGACCAGAAGGAGCTTTGAGACAGAAATCAGCAAAAAGTAAGAGAAAGTAGGCATCAGGAACACCTATATAATATGGGAAACTTGTGCTGAGAAGGAAGAAAAACAATATATCATTTTAAAAAGGCCATTATATACAGGCTGGGCAGAGAATGGATTGAGAACAGCCCTGAGGAGAAGGACTTGGGAGTTTTGGTGGATGAGAAGCTCAACACGAGCCAGCAACGTGCACTCACAGCCCAGAAAGCCAACTGCATCCTGGGCTCCATCCCCAGCAGTGTGGCCAGCGAGGGGGGGGAGCGGGGGGGGTGGTGGTGGTGTGATTCTGGCCCTCTGCTCTGCTCTGATGATACCCCACCTGGAGTACTGTGTCCAGCTTTGAAGTCCACAACATTAGAAGGACCTGGACCTGTTGGAGCAAGCCCAGAGGAGGCCACAAAGATGCTCTAAGGGCTGGAGCCCCTCTGCTGTGAGGACAGGCTGAGAGAGTTGGGGATGTTCAGCCTGGAGATGACAAGGCTCCGGGGAGACCTTACAGCAGCCTTCCAGTATCTGAAGGAGGCCCACAAAAAAGCTGGAGAGGGACTTTTTACAAGGGCATGTGGTGATAGGATTAGGAGGGAACAGTTTTAAACTGAATGAGGGAAGATTTAGGTTAGATTAGATTAGATTAGATTAGATTAGATAGAACTTGTTTGGTGTGAGGGTGGTGAGAGCCTGGCCCAGGTTGGCCAGAGAAGCTGTGGCTGCCCCATCCCTGGAAGGGTTCAAGGGCAGGTTGGAGGGGGCTTGGAGCAACCTGGTCTGGTGGGAGTTGTCCCTGCCCAGGGCAGGGGTTGGAACTGGACGATCTCTAAGGTCCCTTCCAACTCTAACCATTCTATGATTCTTGATGAAATCATACATTTATATTGAAGTTTCATAAGTAGATGTGCTTTTACTTTAAAATACTTTGGGTTTTTGTGTTATATATTCCTGAACAGTACCCTGTATTGAATGCTGTCTTCAGAAATGATCTGCAATGATCAGACCTCACATAATTTGAAAAAAACAAATTAAAAAATGCGCTGAGACAAGTAACCTACTTTTTTTAAAGTGTTCTTGTTTATTTTCATTTTTTTTATAACCAACCAGTTTGAAAGCTAAGCTTTTTAGAGGGTTATATGGACTTCAGATTTTTGTGAATAAATCCCTATGCATATATAAAGTGATTCAAACACTATATAAAATAATTCAGTTATTTTCCATGAGGAGTACTAGAATTTATGGCATATTAAGCTTACATCAAAGCAAACGCACATATATTGGCAGCCCCATGAGGATCGCTAATATCACTTGGAAGGTCACTTCTGTAAATTATGCTGGTTTTAGCAACCAGTCGAAGAAAGCTCACAAAGGATATGTGTTAGTTATATTTCCCTTGGGAAGGTTTGGATCAGTAGAGACTTGACTGAATATATATATTGTGTGTGTGTGACTGAAAAAAAAGGCAAAATTAAAAAAAAAAAAGCAGGTTGAAAGTAAATATCTGGGTTTATATAACGAAATCTTCAAAGTTACTATTTTCTCCATAGTATGGAGTGATTCTACTAATTTTAGTAAATACACAGGATCCATTTCTACAGCATTATACCATTATTGCTCATTAAAATTCAGGAAGGTTGTGGCAGGTAATGCAACATTTGCTCCTTCTCTCCAGGTTATCATGACCATGCTGTAATTTTTTCACGTACATCAATTTGTGCCTGAAAGAAATAGCTATTGTATCAAGTAGGGAAATTGTGTTGTCATTTTAACAAATAACCTTGTATTATAATATATATAACCCAAACTTGTGTATATATATGCAATATATATGCATATAGTATCTATCTATACTCTCACTTATCTATCTCCAGTGTCTCAACGACTACTAAAAATGCTGGAATCACACTGTAAATACTGGAAATATGGTTCCTAATGGGCATCCAGCAAGGGAAGACAAGCATGTCTTGGAAAATCCAAGGAAAGGGGAAAATAAGTAATTTAAAATACTTTCATTTAATTTTTTCCCAGATATCTAATAATTAAAGGAAAGCCAAGAATAGATAACTCCTAGAGGAAAAATCATAAAAAAGGAGTAGAGGAAGGATCTGAGAACGAAATAATTTGTTTATTTTGGTGCATATAGTCTTAGAATATCTTTTCAGCAGAAGGTAAAACAAGTGTGATACAAATCAGAAAGAGCAAGCAAAAGCAAAAAGTAGGAAATCTGGTAAGGAGGAGAGTTCAAAAGCAGAGCATCGTACTGGAAAGATGAAGAAGGAGTTTGGGGAGGTTGGTGTGAGAGCAGATTACTTTCATGTCTACAGTTTTCATATAATTGTTCTAGAGCGAGAAGGTCTCCCCTCAGCCTCCTTTTCTCCAGGCTGAACACCCCCAGCTCCCTCAGCAGCTCCTCATAAGACTTATTCTCCAGACCCCTCACCAGCTTCGTTGCCCTTCTCTGGACCCGCTGCAGCACCTCAATGTCCTTCTTCTAGTGAGGGGCCCAAAACTGGACTGAACACTCAAGGTGGGGCCTCATCAGTGCCCAGGACATGGGGAGAGGTGTGTATCTCAAGCCTTGCATTAATCCTTTTACTAAACAAGTTTATTTCTTGATCTTGGAAGCTTCTTTCTGGGTTTCTTTGCCATGAAGTTTCTGAGAAAATGTCATCTACCCAGAAGATTTAGGAAGGAAGTATGATACCTATCACGGATCCTGAAGCTAGGAAGTTTGCTGCATGATGACAGAGGAGAGCAGAGCAGTATCACACTGATAAACGAAAGAACTGGGATATTCTTCTTCTGTTTCAGCTCCAAGAATCGTATGTCGTGATACCACAGTCGGGAAATGATACGGATCTGTGTGGGCATGTCCTCACGCAGAATGGGTGTAACAATTCTGAAGGACAAAAAGCTGACTGTCACCAGTGGTTGTGGTGGTGGTTTGCCTTTTGCATGCTCTACTTTGAGAAGCAAAATCACGGTCAAGGCAATGTGCTATTCTGGGTAGTTGCCAGACACGGTCTCCTCTCTTTTGTGGAAATAGCAGAGCTTATTTCTGAGCAAATTCCTGATGCTTAGTTAAGCACAAGTCTATACTCTGGTAGTGTCAACCTCACAACATCCACTTTTATGCCTCTTTTAGCTTGCAGGTATGAAGATAAATGACCACAGAGTCGTCTGACTTCATGTGTGTGGTTTTTCTTCCACTCCTTTCTACCTTACCAGCAGCTAAATTCACTCACTGCTAATCTTCCATTTCCCTGGAACTAACTTTATCTTTCTAACACTTGATTTATCACCAGTGTGAGACTCTTGATTTATACCAGGTATATTAATCTTTTTCCAAGACATGACAAAGCCAGGCTTCTGCTGTGTTCTACATAAACTCCTTTACGTCACTATATATTGCACAAACACAAACCTTTCACTGAAACTTTAACAACACAAACCATTAGGAAGACCTTGTCTAAAGGTAATCATGAGCTGCCCTTTAACTTTGTATTGTAAGTTAATAGTATGAAAAGGATCACGTATGTATCAAACATGATTTGTTCTTTTTCAGTATTGGCTTGTTTTATGTAATGCTGTAAGAAACTGCCAAAAGAGTTGACCTGGAAAATCTGCTGCTCTTATCATGATTAATATAATTCTATTGCAGAATGATATTCGTGGTGCCTGGTAGCTTTGTGATATTTGAAGCAATATTTAAAGCAAAAAGAAAAGGTTCAGGAAGACCTGACTTCCCTGAGGTGGTGTCGCTTTGACGTGAGGTGTTTTTGCAGAGAAAGGCTGACCTTTTTCTGACCATATTAAATGATATTGTTTCTGCAAGACATAGCTTATCAATTGCATCCATAAGAACATGGAAGTAAACTGATACAGGTGTCTTTTTCTTAAAATTCATATGGGTGGAGGAAGAATGGTTGGGGTTGGAAGGGGCCTCTGGAGATCATCTCCTCCAACCCCCCTGCCAGAGCAGGGTCACCCACAGCAGGTCCCACAGGAACGTGTCCAGGAGGTTTTGGAATGTCTCCAGAGAAGGAGACTCCACCACCTCTCTGGGCAGCCTCTGCCAGGGCTCTGCCACCCTCACAGCAAAGAAGTTCCTTCTCATGTTTAGGTGGAACTTCCTCTGTTCAAGTTTGTGCCCATTCCCTCTTGTCCTGTCACTGGGCACCACTGAGAAAAGCCTGGCCCCATCCTCCTGACACCCACCCTTGAAGTATTTATAGGTGTTGATCAGATCCCCCCTCAGTCTTCTCCTCTCCAGACTAAAAACACCCAAGTCCCTCACCCTTTCCTCATAAGAGAGATGTTCTAGTCCCCTCATCATCTTTGTAGCCCTCTGCTACGTAGTTTCTTACCTTGTCTGGGAAGATCTTGGCTGGGCAGTGGGCACAGCTGCTGGTGGGCTGAGCGCTAACATGTTAAACAACAAGGGTCTACTGCTAGTTGGCTGCTGGGGCAATTATGACTTGGGGCATAATTGCAGGCCCCGTTAACACCACAGAATGAATTAGGTGCTGAGCAGTCTAAAAAAGCAGACTATATGAAAATGAATTACAGCAATGTTAATTGGAAGAATGGTGTCAAGAACTGTTTCTATAAAGAGCAGTGTCACCCAGCTGTGTCTAGTCTTTTTATGTTTTACTAATTATAATTAAGGTTATAATCTTTTTTACTACTTTGCACTACATTAATGTTTTAACTACTTTAAATTAGAAAAAAAGTAAACTCAAACAACTTAGCTAGGGTGAAAAGCAGGTGCGTGCAGGAGATGACGAGTTGCTACTTTTATTTAAATACAACTTATGTAGGAGAACTGTAAGAATATCTTAAGAAAAACAGAATGGAAATTCGAAAAGTATGCATTTTTTACCAATTACACCTTGTTAGTTACTGATCTTAAAAAACAGATTTCTGTCTTATCACAGCGAAAGTCTGAATCGTGATGGGATATTGCAGAATGTGTAGTAGACAACTGTGCCCACATTTGTTTGGAAGATGGAATTTTAGTAGGTTAATAGCCTACTTTGAGACAACCTGTAGGAGATATAGAAACAAGTGCTACAGAAGGAAGTCTCCGCTAGATTTATGAGGAGCTCACATAAACTAACTGGCATCATGCTTTAAATTTAGGATATGTTTACTGAGTTAAAATATGATTATGGTTTTAAAATACAGCGTAAAGGTAGGCCTAGGTAAGGCAAAGTTGTTTGGCTTTGGGAAAGAAACTTAATCTGAACTGAAACAAGCAAAAAACTTAAAGTAGATCTGGGACTATTACGCCTTTACATACTCTTAGTAAAGGGAGACTTTCTATTTCCTTCTTTCTCAGTGTGAAAAACACTAAATTTAGGATGAATTATGAATGGAGATGGCTTCAAAAACATGAAGCCATCTCTAGCCCCAAGAGAAAACAGTAGCAACTTCAAGCCTTCTAGAAGAGCAACTGTTTTCTTGTTATATTTATTCATAGAACAATAAGTTTTGACATGAGATCAGGACCTCTGGGCACTATTGCTATTCTAATTTATTTAATACAGTGAAGGAATTCATGTTAAATAGGGAGTGCTTTGACACAGAGCTGAATTGATGCCTCTGTATCTTATTTGTCTTCAGCTGGCCTTTAATCATTACAGTTTTGTTGCAATCTATATAATTAACTTCACTTAAGCTGATTGCCCATTAAATATTGTAATGTTGTGCTAAGCACTTGAGGAAATTAATATTTCTATGCTCGACATTCCTCATTGCCTTACACTAGCTGGAATATTTTGGATACCTGCAGGATCATCGCTAATAGTAGGCAAGAAGTTGAATAATGTAGAAGGCTGATATAAATTCACTGCTTTCTCATGGGCTAGTCACAGGTTTTTGAACATTAACTATGTCTCGCAGTGAAGATCAATTGGTTTGTACTGGTATTAAAATTTCACAAGATTGTGCCTTCAGAAGGAGAAAAAAATGAGGAAATGTCCTTAGTTGTGAGGAGGAGCTAGTGCTTATCACAGTGTGGAGCTTTTTAGAGTAGTACAACATAGATTATTATGAAGTGTTTAATTGCATAGGTATTCTCTATTCCGGAATGTTTAAACAAGGTCAAACTAAGAAAATGCTATGTTTTTAGAATTAGGAACAGTCTATGCATAAATATTTACCTACCTGAGTTCAATTTGGGCAAAGAAATGTAATAACCATAATTTTTTACTGCCACAGCTTCCTGCCAGATAAAGAACGTTTAAGTAAGACTATTGATCTGTGCATGTCTTGTATTTATGACCTTGATTTCCCAGTGTAAAACTATAAAATGTTTTTGCTCTTGAGAGATGTCACATTCAAAGCTGATATTAACTATAATCAGTGAGTATATTTAAACTAATACTGACACGTGGATTGCTGCTTTCTTACAGCTTGACTTCTGTTTCTCCAAGTCTGTTTCTTTAAGAAGAGGAAAAAACCCTCATTCCCATGTAACTTATTAAAAACATATAAATATTTTTTTCATTATTCCCCCCCCCCCCCGTAAGAATAGGTGAGAGTATTGAGACAGAAATATGTGTGAGGTATCAGTGTATCTTCTGGGAATTTTCTAGCATAAAAATTGACCTGAATTTGAAGTGTTGGGCCTTACTAAAAGGTAAGTCTTTGAGTTGGGAACTGCTGGGCAGAAAGGAAGTCACAGACATGGGAATAAGAGAAAAATATGAAGGAGGTATTTGGCCAGGATCATTAGTTGAGTGAAATAGCCAAGGGGTCTGTTGGATGACCCTGAAGACTCAAGTAATAGAAATGGGATGAAATCCAATAGCACAAAATGGAAGGTCATACACCAGGGGACTAATAACACGCATTTCTGCAATAAGCTGGGGGCTGATCAGCTGAGGTGCAGTAGTCAATCACAGCATGGCTGTAAGTTTCCGATACAACGCAACCCAGGAGTGTGGTCGCTAATATATACCTAGAAGGGAAAGGGAAATCCACAAATCGGTATAGAGACCTTACTTGTAATATTAACTCTTGTTTTGGTTGTTTGTTTTCAAAATAGACGGATTTAATCATTAATAGGTGCAGAAATGTACTACTAAAGTATCTTGGCTTTTAACGCTTAAAATAAAGTCTGAGAGAAGGTATAATTTGTTCCATATAAGCACTTATAGGGAGGTAAGTATCAGGACTAGACATTAAGTCAATGTGCTTTGCTGGGATATGAATAAATGAATCTTAGCTGTCTGTGGGTCAGATTGGGTGGCAACATAAAGGGCGATAACTATCAGAATTGTGACACTCTGCTTCAGCCTGCTAAAATTAGCAAAAGGAAGATCGCAATCAACCTAGTTGAAGTGAAGCTTTATCAATTTTAGATGTTTGGGGACCTGGCTATCTGTAATATCAAGTGCTGTAATGGAAAAAACCTTTTTAGGTAGGTCTATGGCTTTCTTTTTTATTCCTAATTTATGTGTGGAATATTACATTTACCAAGGGTTTGTCCTCAACCTCTGTATGATCTTCACTGACCAAGAATATGGATAATCAATTTTTTGATATTCATAAACAACCATTAATATGTCTATGATGGGTGCAAAAACCTTACAGGAGGAAGGAGAAGTTTTGAAATGTAAATAGGCTTTGGACAAATTAAGGATTAATTTTTTGAGAAGCTCTTACGAGTGAAGGCAAAATGGGAAAAAAGCTGTTTCAGAGCTAATTATGTTGGTCAAGGTGGAAGAATAAATTTTCAGAAATGCGTAGATGTTCAAAGACAGCTTCGGGAGTTTATTTCTGACTCAGTAACTGAGGAATTATCAATGACATGATGATTATTGCCATGAACCCACTCCAAGAGGAGTACTTATTTGCTACTTATTTGTATGTAATACAGGGAGCAGCAGCTCATTAGCTTTGCCTTTGGTCAGCAGAGCAAAAGGATACGACGGAGGAAATTAGCCGTCCCGGCGGTGGAAGGCTCTGACACCTGCCATGGCTCTTTTTCCGACTCGCAATTGCCTCCTCGGTTTGCTCTTTCAGCTGAATGCTCCCCCTAACTCCGGGCACATGGTAATTCACATGTGAGCACTTAATTAATTGGTTCATTTAATCAGTGAGTGTGCAGAAAAGGCCTTATGCTAGCAGTATTTCTCCCCAGGAGAGCTCGCCCATTTGAGAGGCACGGTCTTTACGTCCCCTGATAGCAATTAACAACTACCGAATTGCTCCCGCTGAATAATCATGAAATTCCTCAGTCTCGGATCATTTAATGGAGTCTAATAGCGCTTAAATTTAGTATCTTGCCAAACTGGGGCCTATTACAATTGACAATAATTTAATGTGCTTTTTGAGCTAATTTAAACAAACACCTTATCTAGGTATGAAACTACTTGGTGCTTGGTGTTTACATGTGGCTACTTGTTTGAATAGTTTTACAAATATTTGGGCAAAATTTACATTTTTAAATTTAAATTAAAAGCCTTCAAGTTTAAATTAAGATGGATTAAATTTTCTAAATTTAAATTAAGATGGATCAAAATAAATAACCATAAATATCAGCATAGATTTCTGATTCTGTTTAACAGCTAGAAGTTCAAACTAAACTTTGTAATTTGTCTCCATAATTAGCAGATTTAGACTTGATATCATTCCTACCAAATGCGATTACTTGAAGGCCACACTTCTCATTTTTTATTTTATTTTTATTTCTTTTCAGGAAAGCACAATGAACAAAGACATGAAATAGGCCTTGCACGTTTTCTCTGAAAAACTTGTTCAGAAAAACAACACATTTGCCATTTGACACACTTAGTGAAGCTTCTGACCAGTAAGGGTCATGCTAAAAATCAGGATCCTAACATCTGAAAAAACCCCACAATCGTGGCTGTGAATGACAGCAATGTTTCTTTAAATCCTCTGCTTTTAGAGTTTGTAAAGAGCCCTGACCTCTAAAACTTCAGATTCTTTCTGTAAAAGAGGTGGTGTCTCCACTGACTCACTCTTGACATCCAGAAAAACAAGTCTTTGAAGGCAGAGATCATTTGAGCCCGTGTGTTCCTTCTAAAAAAACACTATTCCTATTAGATCCAACTTGGAATTGTTTGAGTTTTTCTTTTCTTTTTGGCTTTCAGTGTTCTGAAAAATCCATCCGACAAGAACTGGGATCACCGGTCTGTTTGGAAGGGTCATCAACCACTGCCAGAAATTTCAGAGAGAACATTCTCAGGGACCTTTTAGATCATGTGTCCAGGGCAGAGTTTGCCCAGTTCTTAAACAGCAGAATAAAACTGACATTTCAGTTTAATAATCAAAGTCAATGCTGTGTCAAGCAAAATTTTAATTATTGCAGTAACTTGAACGTGCCGTTGCTTTTCATCTTTGGGTCGCCAGACTTGATTGTCCTCATGCTGCTCTTGGCTTACACTATTTTGAGTGCCCTGATCCCACGTGGGTACGTCCAACTCACACCAATGCAAAGCAGATGTGTTAAACAGCACTTTCAAGCAACACTGACTTAAAACCAGTAAAACAAAAGAAAAAGCTCCCATTGTTTGATACTGAAGGACATTGCTCTTTCTATGAATCACTATATTCTTAATATTCTATATAGCTGCTTTTATTTTTAAGAAAAAGACACTCCAGCACAGAAAGTATTGAACTAAAATAAAGCAATAGAAGAATAAGAGAGGGTAATTAAAAGAAAGACTTCTATCACTTTTTAAACTTGAGTGTCATTTTTGCTTTTACTTCAATCAATTTTTATTTCTTTTCTGCATTGCCACCTTTGGTATTCTTTCTCATTATTCCCTAGGTAACTGGCATTTGACTAACTTCAGAACAGCCTCAAGTGCTGTCTTTCAGGTAGTGTGTGTCAGTCATTCTCAAGGATTTTAAAACGACCTCTTCTTCTTCCTTTTCAAACATTATTCTCACATTTAGTACAAGCTCTTCCAAAAAAACAGTCTGGATTTGTGTTATCAAGGGCCTCTTCTTACTATTTTCATGAGAGAACAAAGAATTTCCTTAAAACCCATGCATTTTATTTTCCCTCTCTCCCTCAAAAAAACCACCCCACAACTCTTTAACCGAAAAAATCATCTGAAGATGAGTTCTCTTAAGGAACTTAATACCCAAATCCAGATACTTGTCAGATGGAATAAATTTGAGCGCATCTGATCGTAATTCCTGCCCTCCTCATACCACAGGCTTTCACTTTATGTACCTACTTAAAAAACGAAGTCACAGCAAAAGTGACAGAAGATTCCTCGGTAGTATTTTCTTCTCTCTGAAGTCAAACCTAGATGAAGGTTTTAAAACAAAAAAAGGACAGATGAAAAGATTTAGTCTGCTAATTGATTAGTATTTATAACTTCAAAAAAATCCATCGACGTTACTTACACTTGTGTGACTCCAAATGTCCTTCAGAACAACTGAGTATGAAACAGAAAGAAAACTTTTCCAAAACACATGGTTTAAATCTGCTTTTAAGATTTTTAATATCCAACACTGCCTAACTTTGGACAATACTTAGAGTGACTGTCCCTGGTTAGAGTCATATCCAGCATTAGTACATGGGTACACATATGTCCTCCTTCCAGTCAAGAAATAAGTTTATATGGTATTTTCTAGTTCATATACTGTAAACATTTAGCAGCATAAACAAGTGAGTTGAATCATCTTATCAAATTACTTCTGTCTATTATGTCAGTAATTCAAATTTGTGTTAGCTAAACTGCTGAAAACTACAATATTTATAAAAATCGCCTGCTTTTTAAACAAAGATCAAAGAAATCTTTTTCCCATTTTTTTAAAGACTGGGATTGCTGAAATAAAGTGGAGATTAATTAAACTTCCTGTCAAAATAAAGCAAGAATAACTTTAGCAGAAGTAAAATGAATTTAATCTTCATACAATATCATGTTTATGCAACCAGAAAACAGTAAAAACTATTTTTCCAAATTCAAGTGTAGTGACAAGTTCGTGTCTTTTTAAAGTAGAAGTTACATGGATTATAATACATAATGGCAAACAGAAACCTACCCTTAACCATGGGTTATGCAAGATTATTTTAGCATGTAGTGTCTCTGAGAGTTCTAGATCTTTGCCAAAAAACGCAATGTGTTGAAATTAATTAATGGGTACCCAGGTTTAAGGGAAGATGACAGCCAGATTAGAAGAGAGTACTGTTGTCAGCCTAATTTAATTTGGAGGTCAGGTTTAAAACAAAATGAAGAAACTCTGGATTACGGAAATTGTTTTTATTTATTAAAAATATTTGATATGACTGCATTATTCAAAGCACTAGTCAAGTCTTAAAGACATTTTGAAGATTTTAATATCCCATTTACATTTTCAGCCATTTACTTTAAACTGATTTGTCTGTCTTTAAAAGTGATTAATGCATAGAACCTACACACTGACTAAATGAAAAAAATCCCCCTTAGGAACACTTCACTGAAAACGTTGTCCTACTTACTAAAATAATAATTATAGTGAAAGTTTCTGGAGATAAAATTATATCAAAATATGCCTTTGAGCTTAAAACTTATTTAGTCAAGCTAAAATTTAGCTTGACCTAAAATTATTGACTCAGGCTGTGTGTTTACAGAGCTCTTTGTCTGAAGACAAAAATAGCTTGAAAATAAGTCGCAGAATAAAAATACAAGTACATGCTGGATAGGACAGGTCTTTTATGTGATTTTTTAAAACAATCAATTTTTACGTGCATATTCTGTCTACAGTGAGTTTTTATTCTGATCTGAAGCACCATTATGAGATAGAAGAAATGATAATAATCCCCAGAGCTGCAGTCTTTTTAATTAAATTTGCATTCCACCTCTCCATGATAGATGGGTTGGCACTTGACAGGAGATTAAAGTTAAATGATGCCCTTTACCCAACAGTTAGTTATTTTTGTATGCGATTTTGCAGATTTCTTGGGCAATAGCTCTAGATGAAAAAAATGACAAATGTGTCTGTGTGTGCATGTGTACACACATTTGATAAACCTTAAAAGTGTGGTTTGCACTAAACTGTCCTTGTTTGAATCCTAAGTTTATTTGTAACTGCCTGGAGGCATTTTGGCCCTCTCACATTTTAAATACTAAATATATCTATAGGCTCAACCTCTTGCACAGTTATTGCCATCCAGATTCTTACTTCTTCATATTAGGTCTATGTTTTTCATTCCCCTCCCCCCCCATTTTTTATTACTATATTATTAAAATATTACATTAAGATAACATTAAAATATTACATTAAACTCTGGTTTTATGCATAATTTGGTTTACTATTTCCTAGTAATTGTCTGCACATTTTAGAGCAAAGTTGTAGCAAGCTTTTCTCAGCTGATACACTATTGGTAGCCAGAATCACAGCTGTAACTCCATTTCTGAAAATTTACACTGAAACTTCAGTTGATATTTAATTGCTATAATTTCCCAAGCAGAATTTTGGAAGCTGTGGCTGGAGACATAATGTCTGCCTAATAGATCTTGAAAGTTAAAAAATGTGGAGAACTTTATCATTGCTTTACAGCTACAATTCCAGAAGTTTACTGCACCATATGGCTGACAAAAAGAATTAAATAGCAGCTGTTAATCCATTGGGTCAAGAACACAACTTAAAAGACTATCTTTTGCCTCCAGAATGTGTCTTTAGATCAGGACTAGGTATCTAATTTGATTATCCAACCTGAGATTTGCATAAGGAGTCTTCTGTTCACAGTACAGTTTATCCCAGAATATGGGCTGGTCGGAAGCGTGTTTGGTGAGGATGTCGGGTGAAGAATATTGAATGATATACGAGAAAGAAAGATGTTGAAGGTCTCTACGCAGGCACATTGGGCTTGTCGGTCTTACCACACCCTGAATTCAATCAAACACATCCTTTCAGGCATGTGGACAGACAAAGACAACCTTGAATATAACCGCTTGTTCAAGACTTTTTAATAAGAGGCTGCTTGCCACCAAATATGCGAAAATAGTGGTTATGAAAATCTGCATCAACTGAAGATATAAGCTATAAATATCAGTATTTGATTATTCATTTCCACTTGAATCTCTCATCTGGAGGTATTACATAGATTTCATTACTAATAGTGTAATATAGAATTGCTTTTTTTTTTCCCCCAAAGTAGGGTGCCCCTTAAAAATGACAAATAATTAAGATAAAATATTTTGTACATCTGCTGTAGAAAAATATATTGGGAAAATAATGAAAACAGAGAAGAAAGACTTTTTTATTATTTCTGTTGTAGTTTTATTCTCAGGCCTGAACAGAGATCGACGATATGAGCAACTAATTTAATGATATATTTACCCCTGATACATTGTTAAACATTCAGTGACGATGCTATTTTGTCCACATTTTTCCTTTTATCAGTTTTAGCAGCATGTAAATAACTGGTCTCACTAAATTGTATGTTTACATAGAAGATGTATGGCTAAATTCAGAGGATACCAATCACTGTCTCACTGCCTAAGCTTAAATACACACCGAGGACACTCACCTGGAAGTAATACTTTGAACCCAGTTTGTTTCTAACTGGTAACTTATTGTAGCATTAGGGGGAATCAATAGACCTCTGACCCTTCTCATAACAGTGTTCTGAATAGACGGGTCCAAAACCATCGCGTTTCAAGCTCTCAAGGAGCAAAATGGTTTCACTAAAGTAATAAAAGGAAATTTTATGCAGGTTTTGCAATTGGGCTTTTAATGAAGGTCAAAGGGGGAATGGGGATGTGGATTTAGTCAGGAGATAATCAAGGGAGTAGAGAGAAGAAGGAAATGAAAAAGGAAAGGGAATGCAAGAGGATGGAATTAGAACTGATAATGTAATGGATTGAGGGCTGCTGAAAAAAAAAAAAATAGGAGAAGAGAGCAGAAAGAGGAAATCTGGAGTATGTTGGAAAATGTAAAAGTACAGAAAACGTGGCCAGAAAGTAACATGTGTGAGAGCAATTGAATTTTGTCCTTACATGGGACCTGTACACATTTTGGGTCACATTTTAACAACTTTAAAAGCTTAAGATTTTTTAGAAATAAGCCTTTGATTCAAATGTCATACCTTTTGGGAGAGGAAAACTTATGAAGTAAATCAATAAATCAGTAAATAATTTCGTTACATTCATGTCAACTTTCTTCTTGGGAAATTACATATTTCTCCTTTTCCTTCTCATTTTTTTTCCCCATTCTCTGTGCGATTGTGAGTATTGCTGGAAATCTTGCCTTCCCCATCCCCCTGTTAAAAAAAAAAAAGCTCATCATTTTAATTTCTGAAGCTGTACCCTCTATTCTCCCGAGCAGCCCCATTAGCTTTACAAAGGAGATGAAATGGAAGAGCAGGGTGATGGATTGTGGTCCCCATCTTCCTGCGCACGCTGGGACTACACGCTATTTTTCAAAGGCACGTGTCATTTCTTGGGCAGGTGCTGTACGTCC
>QJSC01015167.1:826081-877029 GCA_003697955.1 Calidris pygmaea
GTTGGAATGGGCTGCCCAGGGAGGTGGTTGAGGCACCATCCCTGGAGGTGTTCAAAAGACGGGTTGATGTAGTCCTGGGAGGTATGGTTTAGCGATGGTTACTCCTTGTTTGTTGTGCGGGTGTCTATTTTTTGTCAGTTAGGTTGACGGTTGGACAAGATGATCTTTGAGGTCCCTTCCAACCTAGAAGATTCTGTGATTCTGAAAGAAAAAACGCACAAACACAAAAATTCAAAAGAGACGATTTTTTTCCCCTTTTTATACTCTTCCAAAAAAGGATCAAAAAAAAAAACTAACCCAGGGTGATCCTGTTTTTAAGTCAATGCAGTCTTGGACCTTTTACTAGTCACATTAAAAAATCGTATTTACTGGTTTGTATTTCAACAGTCTTTTTTCTGAACAGCTGCAAACGGGGGCGACTCAAGCACTTCCTTCATACAAACGGAGATAGGCAACATCTCTAAAACACTCTGTAATTTTATATTAGGAGTTTCCTAGCTAATTACAGGGCTATGTTGTAATTCTGAGGCGCGTACGACCGAGCAGCTACTGGCGATTACCGGGGGTGTCTCCAGCACGGGAGCCCCGTATGGCTTCAGACGCGGCCTGCAGTAACCTCTATGGAAATACGAACGTGTTTTCTGTACGGCTGTGGGCGGGCAGGCTCGCCGTCACCATTCTTCAGGAAAGATAAAGAAATTTAACAGCGGCCTTAGCGCCAGCTTCACCCAGAGCACGGGGACAGCGGCGGCGGTGGACGCTGCGCCTTTAAACCCGAGCGACATCGAGACGGAGGAGCCGAGGGGAGAGCGGAGAGACCCGAAAGGACTCGGGAATCTCGCGAGAGGCTGACGTGCCTGGGGGCGAGCCGCGGCACATTTAAAAGCGGCCACAGCGCGAGCTTCACCCAGTCCACGCGGAGAGCGGCGGCGGTGGGTGCTGCCGCTTTAAACCCGAGCTGGATCGGGACAGAGAGGCCCGAAAGGACTCGGGAATCGAGGGAAGGAGCGAGAGGCTGAGGTGCCTGGGGTCGGGCCGGGCGAGCCGCGGCACATTTAAAAGCGGCCACAGCGCGAGCTTCACCCAGCCCACGCGGAGAGCGGCGGCGGTGAGTGCTGCCGCTTTAAACCCGAGCTGGATCGAGACGGAGAGGGGGCTTCCCGGAGACGGAGGAGCCGAAGGAGAGCGGAGAGACCCGAAAGACCCGAAAGGACTCGGGAATCTCGCGAGGGAGCGAGAGGCTGAGGTGCCTTGGGGGCGGCACGTTTAAAAAGCGGCCATGGCCGCAGCAGGGGAAGAGCGCGTGCCGGGCGCGCGTGCGCAGAGCCTGAGGGAAGCAGCCGACAGGGGTTGGTCCCCTCCTGGCGATAGACCAAAAAAAAAAAAAAGGCCCCCACACGTGCAAAAACCACGCGGAGAGCGGCAGCGGTGAGCGCTGAGGTCTTTAAATCCTGGGCTGGATTAAGACGGAGAGAGGGCTTCTCGGAGACGGAGGAGCCGAGGGGGAGCGGAGAGACCCGAAAGGACTCGGGAATCTCGCGAGAGGCTGCGGTGCCTGGGGTTGGGCCGGGCGGGCCGCGGCACATTTAAAAGCGGCCATAGCGCGAGCTTCACTCAGACCTACTACGCTACAGGCTGGGGGCAAAGTGGCTGGAACTACCTGGCAGAAAAGGACCTGGTGGTGTTGGTCGCTGTCGGCTGAACATGAGCCAGCAGTGTGCCCAGGTGGCCAAGAAAGCCACCAGCATCCTGGCCTGTGTCAGGGACAGCGTGGGGAGTAGGACTCCAGAGGTGATGGTCCCCCTGGACTGGGCACTGGTGAGGCCCCACCTCGAGGGCTGGGTCCAGTTTTGGGCCCCTCACCACAAAAAAGCCATTGAGGGGCTGGAGCAGGTCCAGAGAAGGGCAACGGAGCTGGTGAGGGGTCTGGAGCACAAGTCTTGTGAGGAGAGGCTGAGGGAGCTGGGGGTGTTCAGCCTGGAGAAAAGGAGGCTGAGGGGAGACCTTCTGGCTCTCTCCAACTCCCTGAAAGGAGGGTGTAGCCAGGGGGGGTCGGTCTCTTCTCCCAAGGAACAGGCCATGTGACAAGAGGAAACGGCCTCAAGTTGCACCAGGGGAGGTTCAGATTGGAGATTAGGAACAATTTCTACACTGAAGGGGTTATGAAGCACTGGACCAAGCTGCCCAGGGAGGTGGCTGAGGCACCATCCCTGGAGGTGTTCAAAAGACGGGTTGATGTAGTGCTGGGAGATATGGTCTAGTGATGGTGTTGCTTTTTGTTTGTTGTGTGGGTGTTTATTTTTGTCAAAATTAGGTTGACAGTTGGACATCATTTGATCTTTAAGGTGCCTTCCAACCTAGAAGATTCTGTGATTCTATGATGATTAATTGTGAAGTAGACTATATTTTAAATTCTATCCCTCTCATTAGGTGCTCTATACTAAATATCAGGAGTAGTGCAGTAAAGCTCACCTGGCTAGCCCAGTAAAGATGTTATAGTCAAGTTTACCAACAGACTCCAAAATACTTTCTGGGATGAAGAAGCTTTGCGGAGTCAGTTATTTTTTAAAGGAGTGAGGAGGTAAAGAAACCAGGGATATATTAACTTGAGTTTTCTGAGGAATATTGCTTCATGTCGACGATCCAACAGTCACAAAAATCTTCTGGTACAGTGAGATTGCAGATGATAGATGGATGGTGTTGGGCATCGAGCCCAATTGTCCTGAGAGCATAAGGATGTCTTGCCGTTTGAAGACTATATACCACCACATAAAGCTGGTGGTGATGATTTAGATTATATCAAGTGTTTCACTCTCAACTTTCCTTGCTAAATAACAATTTGAGTTTCCTGACTACAAAGATACACTTTAAGATAAAGAGAAATGCACTGTAGTCTCATCTGGAGAAGCTGTGGATGCCCCATCCGTGGAAGGGTTCAAGGCCAGGCTGGATGGGGCTTCGAGCAACCTGCTCTAGTGGGAGGTGTCCCTGCCCATGGCAGGGGCGTTGGAACTGGATAATCTTTTAGGTCCCTTCCAACTCTAACCATTCTATGATTCCATGATACAATTTAATCTACAATCTTGACAATGCATATACTTTACTAATTATATTTATTCTTTGGAAAAGCACAATCACATCTAAAGAAAAATGTTTCTTTCTAGATTTTTAAAATGCCTCTGAAAAGCTTGGGAGATCTCTGCTTATGATTTTATTTTGAATTGCCCAGGAGCAACAAGCAAAGAAGCTACGAATAAAAGATATTCTAAGGATAAAGCAAATAGAGATTGCTTATCTTAATGAATTCATTGAAAATTTGGGATGTGGTTCATCAGCCAGAAATCTCTTAATGGCTCCTACTCTTAAAGAAAACATAGTTCTTGAGATAGGTTTTTTTTAAAAAAAATTGTGTGCATTTACAGCATGAGTACTAGTTTGTGAATAAATAGTATTCAGTAATGAAATGCTCAAGAACCACTGCTGCATCACCCAGATCCAGAATGAAGTGTCCTGATGTTGCAACAGGGTCTGCAAAGTTCATGACTCAACTGGTTAATAAAAAAGACTTTTTTTTTTCCAAATTTCTGTTGGCACTGCTGTAACAAATTAAAATAAAACCGCAGTTTGACCATCCCAAAACTTTGCCTGACATGCCTAGTGTAACTGTTTCCTGATTCTTTAGGTGTTGTTAATTCAATGTTTCCTGATTTCTTTGGTGGCACCGCAAATGAAGTGTGGCAAGAACATCAGAACCAGTTATCTATAATTGCATGGGGTGACATATTTTTTTACTGCACACAACATATGTTTCTTTGGGTATTCCGTAATTTGATTTCATTTTTTATTTTTTAGTGGATTCAACAAGAACCGTGATACTATTAACGTGTTCAGTTATTTAACAGTGAGGACAAATCAATCAGCATGTTTTTGCTTAGTCAGCATCTCCAGTTGACTTTGATAACATAATTTTACGTTGGAGGGTTCTCAGAGTCATATGATGTCTCACTGGCTCTTGGGCTGTGACGATTGTCTCCTTTCTTAAAGAGAAGGGAAGGTCAATTCTTGAGAGATTTTTTCAGACCTTGGATTGAAATGTAAAGTAATTCCTTTTGATGGAAGGGTAAAGACCAGGAATTGTAGTTGGAAAGCTGCAGCTGAGGGAATGTATCTGCTTAGAGACAATGCTACATAAAGGATGCTCTGTGCTGCCATTACTTTTGATGTGTAAGACAAAGACATTTTTCTCCTATTCTTAAATGGCTTATTTTTTTTTTTTTTCCATAGAAGGCTGGGGTTGTTCCTTTAGTTCTGCAAGAAAACCTCAGTTATGACATCCTATAATTGCATTTTGAGAAAATCCAAATTAAAAAGGCATCAGGCGCTATTAAAGTGAATGTGAAATTGACAGGACTCTTGCGATGATTTCTTATTTTCTTTGAAATGTTTCTGAAGCTGTATTGATAAACTTGCTCTTGTGGTGTGACTTTTCCTGCCAAGAGTGTGCATTTGTCTTTTGAAAGATACAGCAGATCACAGCTCTTATTTTTGCAGTACCATTACAGATTATTTTACGAGAATCTCAGGAGTTGGTAGAGACTGGAGAAATGCAGCCAACTACTTCTGATGATATTTATTACCTTTAGTAATGATTATTCACTGTGCTAAATCTTTAAGGGAGCAAAACAATAGATGATCTTTCTCTGTTCTTTAAAATATGGGAAGCTGCTGTTAGTTATTAAACAGCAGTTAAAGAGCTGTTAGAATATTTTGACAGAGGAGCACTAAGGGGGAAACCAATTACGAAATAATCATGAGGCTGACAGAGCAGTTGAATATATCGTGCCTATCATGAATGGCAGGTGATGAGTAAAGAAGTTTTACATTTCATAGAATCATAGAATTGCTGAGGTTGGGAGGGACCTTTCAGATCATCAAGTCCAACCATCAACCCAACACTGACAAAAAACATCAGTAAACTTTGTCCCTCAGCACCACGTCTGCCTGGCTTTTAGATCCCTCCAGGGATGATGACTCCACCACTGCCCTGGGCAGCCTCTTCCAATGCTTAATAACCCTTTCAGTATAAAAAATTTTCCTGATATCCAATCTGAACCTCTCCTGGTGCAACTTGAGGCCGTTTCCTCTTGTCCTGTTTGGAAAAAAGTACCTGCACAAAGAATAGAAGAATACAAAAAGACCTGTGCAAGAAATCTCTTGAGCATAGATTTTTAGCAACAGAAGGACACAACTTATTATGCTTATTATCACTTTTTACTCCAATCTTTTTTTTCTCTCAAGCTTGAATAGGTTTTAAAATTTCTGAAAATAAGGGGGTGGAGCAAGTCTATTTCCTTCCCTGCTGGTGTTTTCTTTAAACATCTTTGTCACATTATCAATGTGACAGTGTCTAAGTGTGGCGATACAGGGAAAATTATCAGATATATTTTTACCACACCTTTGACAATTTAATTTCCCTTCTTCCTTATTCCTATCCACGTGGTAGGAGTTTCCACCCCCTTGGAGGGTGGCTCTGAGCTAATTTAACATCACTAAAGTAACAGAAACATTCAGTGAGTCTGGGGAGGTCAAAGGGAGAGGGAAAACCCAATGAGCAGCTGCTGCACTAAAAGACGAGGTATCAGGTATTATTTTTCTAACTGATTTATATGTACATCTCAGCAAATATTCAAGTAGTTTGGAGGAATGAGTCACGGAGAGCGTTAATGGTTTGCTATGTTTGGAGCTCACCTGTGTTTCTCTGTCCCCTGTTCCACTCGTTGTTGTCCCTGTGCATACAAAAGCCTTACAATATGCTGAGGCGGAAAATGCTCTCCCTCATCCCCTCCTAATCCCCCATTACTGGGTCTGAAATAATCACACTTCATTTCATCACCCGACCAAGGGCACAGTGCGTTAGCTCTCCTGTGTGGCTCAGAATTTGTTCTTGATGGACAAGTCAGTCAGTTGACCTAAATAGAGTAACTCTCTGATAGGGAATTTATTCTGTGTTGAACCAGGGATTAAAAAACTTTAAAATGTCTAGATTTTTGTAAATCTCTTGCTCAATATTTTGAGGTTGCAGGAAAAAAAATGCAGGTTCTTTCCCCCTTGGTCTGAAACTTGTTCCTTTGCTCTTTGCAATGCACATTGCTTCCTAAGCAGATTTTATTTAAAAGAAACTTTAAATATTTTTCTAGCTAAAGAGATTTCTTTTGGATTACAGGGAAAAACAGAGAAGTATGACATACGCCTATCAGAAATAACATGTATTTCCATTATTCTTTTCCTGTCCTTTCTACAATCCCCGGTCTCTGATGAGCAGAACATGAAAACTCTGTTACGTTAAAATTAGCAATGAACTTTTGAACCTTCAGCATTGAAAATTAATAAACCAGCTCTGTCCTCTTTGGTGGATGCAATAAATGATATAATGCCAGTAAGAAGAGATTGCATTGCAGAGTGCTTTTGAGTTAGAAGGATTGCTCTGCACCACCAGCCACACCGTAGTTAGAGTAATCCTATTAAGAAGAAGTGGAAGTATGAATGGAGACATTTTTTAAGCCAATATACATGCAGGAAGATGAAATAGTTCAGGATTGGTTTCACAGTGCAGCCTTATTTTGGTTTTAGTCATGCTGTTACCTTTCAAGAATATATCAAATTTTTTTTTAATTCAGTAAATGAATTCTGTTCCCTTATAATAACTTTACAATTGTTTCTGTGTAAAAGTTTATGTGTACAGTATTATATAAAGAGTATAATCTCTTTGGTAATTATTTGCTTAGTCTATCAGTTTGTAGCTGAAAGGAACTGAAGCTTTTTAATTATTTTTTTTATGTACAACTATGTGATGGCCCATATTTTTCCATAGAACTTGCTCAACTGGAAAGTTGTACTGATTAATTTTATTCTGCATCTCTTCAAGTCTATTCTAGATTAACAGAAAGTAAAAAGTGAACATCTTTCTCAGCCTTCTAAGATGAACCAAGATGTCAAACATCAGTTCTGATTTGTGGAAAATTAGTGTAATAAAGGTCTGTGTGAGATTTTATGGAAGGGGAAAGTGCTCACAAAAATGCCTAATGATTCTTAGGGCTTTATCATTTTGCATCAAAATTATGTTTACTTCAGTATCGGTCCATTCTAAGAAGCCTGTGCTCATTGTTTGTGTTTCTTCTTTTTAGGTATCCTAAGGCTAACAGGAAAAAGGAATAAATCCATTATTATCTTGCTGTTAATAAAGTGTAGGATCTTCTGATGTGTGCCCATTTCTGGCCTTCATCCAAGCAGTATATTCTTTGATGTTTCATTGCTATTTTGTTCTTGATTATTAATGAAGGCCATTCATTCAAACCTTTTACTGTTATTTTCTGATGCTTTTTCTTTCTCCCTCTTGCCCCTCCCATCCACGCACTTCTCTTTCCATTTAATCTTTCAAATCGTAGTATCTCTTATATACTTACACGTATCAGAGGCAAGATGTGTTTTTGACTAATTGTTATGGAAGTTGTTACAAGTCATTACAAACACAAATTGCTCATCTAGCAATTCCCAGGGGTAAATGTGAGAAAACAGGGATTTTCTGGTCTTCAGAGTTAAGGTCCTCACTCTATTAAATCATTCTTAAAAGAAGTGTAAATAAATGATTATAAAGTCTTTCTCCAGATGAAATGACACCCTCGATCTTAAGATGAATCATTTTGGGACAGATTCTTGCTAAATCAACCTTGTACCTGTGCCTTGTTTTACCCTGGTTTAGACACGTTATCTTCAAGAATTCTTATAGGAATTAATACGAAAAGCCAATAAGAAAGCAGGAAATTAAATTAGGCTGGTGGGTTAGTGGTGGGGTAGTTCTCCATGGATAAAGGATGATCTCAGGGTGGAATGTTATATTGCAACAGATTGAAATATGACGTGCAGTCACAAAAGTTTCACCTGAGAACTGCTTGGGACTAAGTTGTTAAAGTATATAGAAAATTTTTGATTTCTAAGCTAAAGTTTATCAAACATATACTTTGAAAAGTATATCTTCTACTGAAATATTGTTTGGAAATTATTTTAGTGTGTTTATTTTTAATATACATTGTACACAGCCCACCATTAACTGTTCCCTTATGTCTATGTTTTTATGACAACTCTGTTATAAAATGAAAGTAATTGTGGAAAGAAGTCCATGTTCATCTGTTGCTAATAGCAACATCCATCGAATTCTAATGAATTTGCTAATGGTTTTCTTCTAGGCTACCTGATGTTTTAAATTTTTATTTTGCACTGACTGCAGACATTCTCATGCATCTATTCCCCTTAAGTTTGGATTTTATTTTTTATTTTATTTTTTATTTTATTTTTTATTTTTTTTTTAGAAAAAGCTACAACTTCAGTATTCATGAAAAGCTTGCTTAGAGGAGGGGCCAGTCAAAAATAGTGGTGGTGCTATGGAAATTCAACATGGATTTTTGAAGTCTCTGATCAACGTCAGAAAATCAAAGGTAATTTTCAAACATCTTCCATACTCATTTGCAAAGTCAATGATGGACATGGATTTTGTCATTCTGGAAGCTTGTTCCAGTTATCCATACCTGAGATGGTCTGATTGATAACTGCCGTAGATGGAGAATTAACTTTTATCTGTCATATGCTGCCAAATTGATGAAAATTCCTTTAAATACGTATGGCCGTGACCTTGTAGATACAGTAAGTATGAAAAAATAGAGAAGTGTCTTCCAGTGCTGGAAACTGTGTTGTCAAAGCACAGTGTTAACTTCCTCACATCAGAATCTTCCCACATTAAGTTCCTCCAACTTTGCACTTCATTAAGTATCAAATGGGGCATTCCGGTGAATTTGAATTTTGACTTTTTCTCGCTTGATATTGTAGTTCTATTAAGAAAAACAAAAGGCCATACTTTTCATTTCAGCTAATGTGCCTTTGTTAAGCTGAAGTAATGTGTCTATCACTATTAATTCAATCATCTTTTTAAGTTAATTGCAAAAAGTATTATCTGTTAGGCTATCTCTCATTTAAACCAGAGTTTAAAAAGTGAATGCAAAATCTGTTTAAGTTAAACTACATATCAAGGGTTTAAAAGATGCTCAGTGGTTTCTTATTAACTTCAAACCATGGTGGTTTTTTTTTGTGCCACAGTGATGCAATGTTGATTTCTTGACAATATTTACTCCTTGACATTCTTTTTTACGTGAACTAAAAATTGTCCTTCAAGGCCGATACAATCAATTTGTACCTCTGTGATAATGAATTTAAATGTATTTGCTAGTACATATCTTGATAAGAATGTAGAGAAAATATAAGCATAGTATATTAACCTGCATAGTCTGCTGCTTCTGGTGTTAAAAGACCAAGGGGAGAAAGAGAAGCAACAGTGTTTAATAATTAAAGTATGAAAGTGTAATTCAGATGTAGAGCTGTGCAAGTAAATCATCCATGGATATGTACTCTAACTGAAAATAGCTTGTGCTACTTGTGATCCTGTCCCATGGTTAGTACTTGTATACCATGAGTCATTTGATGGAGCACTGCGGTTCGATGTAAAACACTGGGAAATAATATTCAGGTGAAACATCTGGGTTTTGTTGTCACTCATTTAGTGAACAGGATTAATACCACACGGCAAAATTCCACTTGCACTGTTCAGAAACTCTCGTAACCTGTGCATGCCTTCAAAGCAATAGAAAACAAAGTACCTTATGAAGCAATTTTAAATATAAAATAAATTTGAGGGTTGCATATGCTAGCTGTATAGTTGCTTCAGGAGAACAAAAATCATAGAATCATAGAATGGTTTCGGTGGGAAGGGACCTTAAAGCCCTCCCAGTGCCACCCCCTGCCCTGGGCAGGGACACCTCCCACCACACCAGGTTGCTCCAAGCCCCCTCCAACCTGCCCTTGAACCCCTCCAGGGATGGGGCAGCCACAGCTTCTCGGGGCAACCTGGGCCAGGCTCTCACCACCCTCACACCAAAGAATTCAACAGATAAATATATTCGTTACAAATTTTAGTTCATAAATGTGTCATATATTTTAGAAAACTACATGACATAAGATGAGCATATCACACAAAAGAGTGGTGATCCACAAAATCTGTGTGTGACCTAAACTTTAATAGAAAATTCCCAGCACAAGCATACATACAAGACCTCCTGCCTGCTTCTGCCGTATAGATGACTGAGGATCATTCCCACCAATTTCAGAGTAGTTTGGGGATAGAGACATCTTGCACCCTTCTTATTCAAGTTTCTACTTCCATATAGAGTAGAAGAAAAGTGATATGGAGATAAAAAGAAAACAAAAATGAAGACTATGGGTAATACTGGGGTTTACTCGTTTCAGTAGTCACCTGAAACTGGCGGTTCAGGTGAAGTCCTGAGTTATGACATTGCTGGCTTTTTTTCTAACAATCTAATGTAAAATGCAGAAGTGTTCTTTTATCAGAATGTCAGTCCTCCAAATAATTCTGGAACAAAATGTGCCCTCAAGAAAAGCCCCTGAATAAGACAATAGGGAAAAGTCTGGTCCATATGTCCTTCATTCTGTCTGGTACCCGTTTGCTAATACACAACCAACTGGAATCAGACACTTTGAAAAATCAATCATCTCCATCAAAACAACTTGAAGCCTTTCAGAAGGTTGTATTTGTCAACACCATTGACTTCTGTGCCTGAATATACTTCAGATGGGAATGAAAGATTATATTTTACATGTCTGAAAAAAAAAAAAGACAAAACACCTCACTGGTATTTGTCTTAGCGTGTGTGCAACAGTTGTGATGGTCAACAGTTGTGTATAGTGGCTTTTCAAGTTTATGTGCCTATTATGGCTTTGTTGGCAGCAATATTACAATAATAATACTGTGTTGCTCTTCAACTGCTTTTCAGTGTGAGGACAGAGTAAATTTGTTTTATTAGAATAGAACAAACAGATTCCATCAATAAAGATAAGTACATATTGCTTTCAGGGAATTTGTATGAAGAGAAGTCTTACCAGAAGTCAAATTCTATGTTGCAATTCATCACATTTGTTTAGACTCTGATGACTAATAATTTAGTGCCATAGTTTCTTTCTGTACAGTAACATAACCTTAATGGAATTCCAGGATGATTCATTTGTAACAGGAAAGAAAAATATATTTTGTATATCACACGGTATAGGTCAAAGTTGCAAAATACTCTACCTAAAAGATTTATTGATTTGCAAGGTTATTATTGCAGTTCGTCTGACCTGTTCTACTGCCAGAGGCCATGAACTTTCCTGTAACGTGGAAATTTTAAATGTTGTCCCGTGTTTTCATCTTCAAAATGTCCATCAGCAAAGTCTTTTTCAGCATAGTAGACAAAGAACTCAACTCAGATGCTCAGATAGCATCATCGGGATCACTGTTCACCTCAAGGCTTCCAGGAAATGCTTAGTAATGATGTAGATTTGATGGATTTGATTACCTTGCCTTCCCTACCAATGATACAGTTGGTTAGGTGTAGAGAGGATCAGTATTTTTAATTTCTATATATTTAAATCAACAGATGCTTCACAAAATATCCTATGTCCCATTTTAAATATAATAGAAGAGTGATTTAAAAGTGAATTCCCTATTATTTTGTCCAATTAAGCTCCTCAGCTGCATTTGAAGAATGAAACTTCACATCTAAATAATCCAGTAACCTTGGGAATTAGATGGCTCATCCCTGAACGGTTGCAGTGCCTCTTCGTTCATGCATTAAAACACTGATATAAGATGGAAGAAGTCAATTATTTATATTTCTGGTTGGCAGAAAAAGTTGAACTTCAGTGTTCTGTACTTGTTTTACAATTTACAGAAAGTCATCAATCCTGTAAATTCTCACTTTGATTTTTCTATGCAGAACTGTCTCCAGTAGGAAATGCAAAGGTCCTGCAACCAATACTGTATGCTCAGATTTCTTTCCTTCCTTTCCTTGAGGAGTACCCATCAGTCTTCTAACCTATAACCAACAGTAGCTGTGCCACATCGCTTGAATCATAGAATCATAGAATGGTTTGGGTTGGAAGGGACCTTAAACATCATCCAGTCCCATACCCATACCCTGGGCAGGGACACCTCCCACCAGACCACGTTGCTCAAAGCCCCCTCCAGCCTGGCCTTGAACTCCTCCAGGGGTGGAGCATCCACAGCTTCTCTGGGCAACCTGGGCAAGGGTCTTACCACCCTCACAACAAAGAATTTCTTCTTAATATCTAGTCTAAATCTCCCCTCTTTCAGTTTAAAACCATTACTCCTCTTCCTATGGTTCCTGTCTCTGATCAAGAGTCCCTCCTCAGCTTTTCTGGAGACCCTTGAGGGGCTCTAAGGTCTCCCCGGAGCTTTCTCTTCTCCACGCTGAACACTCCCAACTCTCACAGCCTGTCCTCACAGCAGAGGGGCTCCAGCCCTCTGAGGATCTTCATGGCCTCCTCTGGAGCCATTCCAACAGCTCCATGTCCTTCTTCATGTTCTTCTTCTATGTGTCCTTCTCCCTTCCATTGGACTCCATGATCTCAAAGGTCCCTTCCAATCATGAATACTCTGTGATTCTTGGGCTGAGGACTCCAAAGGCGGACACAGTGCTCCGGGTGGGCTCTCACTAGAGTGGAGTAGGGGGGTAGAATCCACCACATACATTTTCAGCGTGAGCATCTGGTGGAGGCGAGAAGAGGACAAAGTGCTGGTATGCACTTGGAGGCATCCCAGTCAGCAGCCATATGAGCCACATGCACTCACACAGGCACACGAGGTGTGACAACGTATTGGTTACAACCTGTCTTTAAATCTGCTGCCTGCTAATGCCCAGGTCTTATATTTGAGAAGGTGTGAACAGTCACTCCCTGCCCACTGTTTTCACAGCTTTGTAGACATGACGGATGGGGTTGAGTATAAATATAAGTACCTGTTACCATTTTAGATGCGAGGGTGTTCTGACTGTCAGTCAGCTCTCCAGGAGTATATGAGTCTCACACTTGCCTTTTCGTATCTGCCAGTATAGTTTATACATCAGATAATGGAATATTTAAAATCATAGAATCATGGAATTGCCAAGGTTGGGAGGGACCTTTCAGATCATGGAGTCCAACCATCAACCCAACACTGACAAACCCATCACTAACCCATGTCCCTCAGCACCACGTCTGCCCGGCTTTTAAATCCCTCCAGGGATGGGGACTCCACCACTGCCCTGGGCAGCCCATCCCAAGGCTTCATAACCCTTTCCGTGTAAAAATTGTTCCTAATCTCCAATCTGAACCTCCCATGGGACAACTTGAGGCCATTTCCTCTTGTCCCATCGCCTGTTCCTTGGGAGAAGAGATCGACCCCCCCTGGCTACACCCTCCTTTCAGGGAGTTGGAGAGAGCAAGAAGGTCTCCCCTCAGCCTCCTTTTCTCCAGGCTGAACACCCCCAGCTCCCTCAGCCGCTCCTCACAAGACTTGTGCTCCAGACCCCTCACCAGCTCCATTGCCCTTCTCTGGACACGCTCCAGCACCTCAATCTCCTTCCTGTTATGAGGGTTCTGAAACTGGATGCAGCACTTGAGTTGGGTTTTTACTCCAGTTTTGAGACATTTGAATCTCATGAAGTTGAAGTCCTTTTTGCATATCGGTATATGGAAAAGCGTTGGAGTTGGTTGCACTTCGGCATGGGTCAGTGGGATGGTGGTATTTTCCATTCCTTTCTTAATAATGTCTAATGTTCACTTTCTGTGTCTGATGTGACTCTATTTGGCTCTTCTTTGACACTTAAAAAAATTACATTGGGTGTTTATTATTATTAGCTTTTCCAGCCTCCCTTTCATTATATCTAAATAGTTGTTCTCCTACTTTTCATGTGATATGTGACAAAAATGAGAATAAATATTATTTCTCCTTATAGTATAAATTTCTTCAATAGAAATTCTGTGGTACAGTTTTATTTAAAATATACATTAATCTGTGTTTGAGTTGGGTGGTTTTCTGCACAATTCCATTTTCCATCTTTTTTTACTTCAATGTAATTTTTTTTAATGTGTGCCCCAGTTTTCCTTTCAGCAGGTACTTGTTTTATCAGTATCAGATCCCAGTATCTTAATTTAAAACCAGGAATCTATATTACACTCTGTTTTTTGAGTTGGTTTGGGTGGGTTTGTTTTTTTTTTTTTTTTTTACACCTGTCTTTGGAATAGAAACACTTGAATATTTAGTCTTGGTATGTATTTTTTATATGCTTGTTTGGAACATTGTGATCATATCATACTTCATTATTTCATGAACTTCCAGTGTTCATGTTGTGCACTGGTTGGGTTTTCTCTCAGTCTTAAATTTCAGGAAGAAAACGTTAAGAGATGTCAGCAGTAGCTGTGGAGCACAGGAGAAATGTTTCTAGAGCTATATATAATGTTTGCAGATAATTTCCAAGATGTTTCTGTGATTCCTCACTATCCCATCTCTACAGTTTCTCACTAGATGATAGAAGTTGGATATATTAAACATTTTTTTTTACTATACATTTTTTGATTCAATTTTGGCATCAGCTTTCCAAATTTTTTATTTTTTAAAAATTTATTTATTTTCTAAATGACTGGAAGGACCCAAACCTAACCAGTAGCTCTTTTTACTTGCTTTTCTAAGCTTAGTGAAAAAATATGTCTTTATTTTACCATGTTCCCCTTTTAAAGTTTCATGTTTAAAAAAAAAGAAGGGAAATTCTAACTTTTTCAGTGATCCGACTGGCAAGTTTCAAACCGGCAAGTTTCAAACTGGACAAAAGGTACAGTATTTGATATTTGTATTTTCGATTGCAAGTTAAGGCAGCTGAGCTATGTCTTGTTCTGAAGAACACCAGTGACCCAACTCCTTGCAGCCCTAACAGGGTCTCCTGGATTGCTAATATGACAGTGCGGTGGGCAATTTTCAGTCATACTTTGTAGAACTGCAAATAGGACATAAATTCGAACAGGCTGTTGCTGGTGCTTCCATTTCCATGTGATGCTGTTCTTTGGTAAAAGTAACGAAAGCCCATCTGACATCCAAATAGAAAGCAGAGAATGGTGGTGAGAACAGAGATAAACTATTGATACGTTGCGAATTGAATAATTGCGAACCTTCCTGTCCATGGTGAGGAAAATCTTAGTTTCTGAAGATTAATCGGTTCACTCTAAATTTCTGGCTTTTTAAGCCTGGGGCCGTCAAGATGGATATCTAATGTGGGTAGAAGTATTTGATGATTTTGTCAGTTCTCTCTCTGCTTCAAATTAGCCATTACGCAAGCAGAGGCAGCCTATTCCAGCAGGGTGGCTGAGAGAACTTTGATCATTTAAGAGATTTATTAAGAAGTTGTCTTTGCTGTTTCTCAGTAAAGAGAAACACTACTGTTTCTCAGCCAAGTCCCCTCCTCCTCTTCTGCTGGTAGAGACAGAAACTCACTGTTGACAGCACACACTTAGCACTTGATTCGTGCACTTTAGTGGATTCCTTGAATACCAATATGACCCCTCTGTCTCTCCAACACCCCTGGCCAGATCCTAGCCGACACCTCTGGCCTGACTCCAGCTGCTGACCCCAGATCCGTTGAGGTTGGTCCTCCCAGTAGCTGGCATTTAGTCCTTGCAGCACTCACACACACACAAAGGATGGAGAATGGGGTTACACAGAGATAGAATCATGGAACGTTTTGGGTTGGAAGTGACCTTAGAGACCATCCAGTTCCATGCCCCCTTGCCCTCGGCAGGGACACCTCCCACTAGACCAGGTTGCTCAAAGCCCCATCCAACCTGGCCTTGGGATGGGGCCTCCACAACTTCTCTGGGCAACCTGGGCCAGGGTCTGACTACCCTCACAGCAAAGTATTCCTAATATCTCCTCTAAATCTCCCCTCTTCCAGTGTCAAACCCTTCCCCTTCATCCTATGGCTCCCCTCTCTGATCAAGAGTCCTCCCCATCTCTCCTGTAGGCTCTCTTTAGGTACTGAAAGGCTGCTATAAGGTCTCCCTGGAGCCTTCTTTTCTCCCTCGGTCAGTTTGCACAACTCCAAGATCCCCCGTAATACCCTGGACCCTCAGGTTTGCATCCTTATGAACTGCAGCCTCCTGGTTTGCCTGCAGTTTCTTGATAGCTCATCAATTAGTGTTACTGCCCAGGTTTATTTCCACTTATTGTCTCCTTTATGTTGTTCTGACAGGTTTGTATTTTGTCTATGGCTTCTCCCTTCTCCGTGGTATCCTGTTTGGCAATGTCCTAGATCAGGGAATGCAGAAATAAGCATTCCTGCGTTCTCTGTACCTTCATCGATTAGTGTGACGGACTGGTTTTGGTTCTCTCTGTTCCTTCCCTTATCCTTCGTCAGTCAGGTTTGGGTGTCTCCAAGTTCCCGTTTATGGCTTCCCTTTTTTATTATTATTCCTTGTCCCCTATTATTATGGACCACGGTCTATTATTCTTCCTTTCAAAGCTGACCAGCAAAACACTGAAAGATTACACTTTTTTTTTCCCCTTTCTGTTCTAATCTGTTTCAAACACTTTGAATAACTGGGTGTCATTTCTGAAATGGTTTGTTGTCTATTATCAGTGTATACTGCCCATTTACTGATCGATCATTTGAAACAGAAAGAAGCTTTCCCAAATCAATCGAAGAATCTGGATCCAAGATTTTTCCTGTGCAACCTGTTCTAGGTGGACCTGCTTTGGCAGGGGAGTTGGACTAGATGATCTCCAGAGGTCCCTTCTAACCTTATATCATTCTGTGATTCTGTGATTTCACATTTTTTTGCATCTCTCATTGTCTCAAAACCTTGATGCTGTTTAACTCTTAGAATGCAGTTTGCTGTGGGATTCCAGAAGGTTTCAAAAATAGATGGGAATCTGCCTCCAGGTCAGGCTTGCAGCTTTAGGCATGGATGCAGTCCATGAAGAGAAACCTTGTAAAGGGTTGTGGTTTGTGAAAGACGAGGGGGAGTTTGAAGGAAATCAAGGGTATTTCATTTTCTGTTACATGAACACAAAGAAATCAGTTTCAGGAAATTTTAACAAAAGCATATTTGCAGTTAGTCTTTCTTCTGCCTTCGTTAGGTCGTCTGCAATAACTGTGTAGCCTAATTGCAGCCATGATTGAGTAAGTAAGGACACATGCTTAAGGAGGTCTTCACAGGTTCGCCCAATTTATAGAATGTAGACAACCTTTAGAACATTATTATCCTTATAGCAATGAGGTCACATGGATCAGAACATATTACTGCATAAAAATGGGAAATATGGCAAGAGAGTTACAGGCAAATATTTGCTGAAATGTATTATTTAACTCAGCCACCTATTTCAACAACACTCCTTTTTTATGCTTGATTTTTCTGATCAAAACTATATTGTAACAACATGAACTTTCCCTATATCTTTGTCATATATTTATGGCGACTGAATCTTGAGTTGCTTATACCAAAATCTGCCTTCCTTTTTTTCTTGATCCCCAATCAGGAAACGGAAGATTGCTGTGAAAACCATACAGCTTCAATCACAATTACTGACCACCACTTGGATATCACCTAGCAACTGTAAATGTTCAGCATAGGCTTTCAGACCGTACAAATCTTTGAACAGTTTCGGATAATGAATGTCTGAAGGAGTCATAATTTTCCTGCAGGTATTTTGTGAGAGAAGGAAAGAGAACTGAAACACACATATGCAAAAATATCAAAATCTTTTTTTTGCCTATAGTCTCTGTCAATTAGCAAAGCTCCCCGTGTTAGGTGAGAATCCCATATATGAAATTCTATCAAATCCAAATGAAATAGACAATTCAAGTGTGGTGAGCTCTATAACCTCATATTCCTCTAGGACACATCCGTTATCCTGTGTATTTGCAGAGAATTATAAATTTTCTAACATAATGCTGGTGAGCTGAACATGACCAGAATCTTAAACAAAGATTTGTTTGCTTCTGTACTTCAAAAATAGAATATAATGATGTCTCCAAATGCTGCAAGTTTCCATCCTGTTTGTTTTTCATCTTCCAGTGTTAATAACATTCTGCCGATCAAATTCACGTACAATTATTTTTAAAGCCCCTGATGTTGTGGCTTTGCCTTTTATTAACCAGATAATAAATGCTTATCTTTTTAATACACGATGGATGAATACTTCTCAAATGCAAAAAACATTAATTTTAGAAAGAAAAAGTAGATAGCCTTAGTAAACATGTGTTGTTAATTCCCAATATCCATGAAGTTTGGCAAGTTTCAGCATAAAACCTGGATCCTTTGTTGTATTTTATCTTTTGTTGTTGATGGGATAAGGAGTGAAATAGGTGAAGATGGAAGGACGGACAGAGTAAAAGACACCACAATTTACCTGTTACATTATAGCGCAACACATTTACTTCCTTTATTGTTCAAGTTTTTATTTTCTCTTGGATGTTTTTGGCCAAGTACTTTCTTTGTTGGCTGAAAATGCTTGTACCAAGAGGTGGTTATTTATCTTTAATAGCTTCAAAGGTATTTTGACCATTTTTTTTCTTTTCTTTATTTTTTAATTTATCCCTAAAAGAACTGTATAAGTGATGAGTGAGGAACTGGTAACAATGCATAATTTGTCATAGAAATAAGTTCATCCCATTATTTTATGTTTATCAATTATGGGGTTTTTAGCAATTTTGGAGGTTCAAAGACGCAGCTGCGAGGTGTCAGAGATTCAGAAGTCATCATTATGGTTTAAATCCTGCTTTTTTATCCCTATTCTCAACTTTTAAAGACCCTCCAAATTTCAGTACTTCTTGTCTTAAATCTAAAGGGGTTTTACTTTCTCTATTAGCTGTGAAGCTGTTTCTTCATCTTTTTACTATTAAAATATATATATTATACACACTCTGGACATCTCATACTTTTTCATTATGATGTGAATACACTAACCAGCCAGAAATTTGCTTTTCACACAGCATGTATTAGTGCATCCTAGCTCTCTGCTGGTTAAAGACAAATCTTTGCCTTGTGTAAAACCTTTTCAATTTGATTATTTTCTGCGCTTTGTTTATCACCTTCTCTTATTTTGCATAATTCAAGCCAAACTTCATATACCCCAGCTGCAATTAAAATATACTGAAGGCTGAGTATTAAAGATAGTGGAAGCAGTTCTAACTACCGTGCAGAATTTGGATGGTGTCTATTGGTTGTGCACTTTGCTACAGTAGCTGTATTTTACTGAATCAAAGCTTTAATCTGTGCACATAAAATGTATGAAAAAAAGGTTCAATGAAGAGTGAGGAAAAGAACAAAAATGGAAGTAAAAAGGAGTTTAGGATGGTCTTTTTTCTACTGTGGTTGTGCTTAGGAATTACAGACATGCATTTACCTTCAGTTCAACTGAACAGGGTCTTGTTTGGCCAAGCTGAACATTTCCTAACACAAGCTACAAAGCAAAATAAATAAAGCTTGAAAGAAGCACGGTGGCATATTAATGAATTTTAAGTTTGGGATAGGAGCAAATGCACAAACTTGATGTTGCAGTGTTTAAAAAAAACAACCCGTAAGGTGATGGGTGTATGATGTTTTGTTTGTGTAGGGGAAGAGAGTAATTTGCAAAGGCAAAAATTATTTGATTAGGTTGGCATAATATTGATATAATATTATAATGAATGAACCGTGGTGATAACACGGAAAATGAAAACAAGGTCTGGAGCCTCAAGAAGATAGCATTTCATCAATAAGCCATTAGAATTGCTGAACAGTTTGTAATAGCAATTAATAATACTTCTTAAGCAATTAAGGATGTGCTTGGGAGAAAAATCACTGCAAACTACACAATATCCAATAGTTTTTGCCAGTACTGTGGAGTGATTTTTTATTTTTTTTCTGGGGCAGAGAATCCAGCTGTTTCAAAGGGTGAGGAAACTCATAAAGTTAAGCTTGTAAAAGAAAACTTTATTTTTTGTTCAAGTGGCAAGGAGACTACGTGTCTTCTCTTTAAAGTCCCTGACAAAAAAAAAAAAAAACGGAGAACGTCTTCAAAAGTATTAAGTGATTCAAGTTATTGAACTAAAGGCTGTGAGCTGCTTAAGCACAGAAGCCTCTGATTGACTTCTTTTCTTTCCTTCCCACCTCCCAAGAACATGAAGGAGAAGAGCGGTGCTGATAATATACTTGGTATTTTTTTGCATAAATCAAGGAACAATATGTGCCACAGGAGCGCTGCGAAATTTTTTGACTTTGAAATATAACCTTCAAGGGAGAGTGCACAGGGCTCAGTGGGGAAGGTACCACAGTTCACATGATTCATGTCCCTCAGGGGTTCTTCCAGGGAGAAAATAACTTCTAAAAGATGTCTGGGATTTTTTGTTATTTTTTTTTTTAGATCCCTGAAAATTCTGAATCACCAGGACAAGTGAAAAAAGAAAGAGGGCGGGAAGATTTGGTTGGGTAATGTAACATTATGTATAATTCATGTAGTTCATTGATAAAATCCAGTTCTTGAAACGTGTCTGTACTAATGAACTTACTACAGGCTGTTGCACAGGCTTGAAAAGTGACTGTTGACCTGTTTTCTAGCAAGGTTTCAGCCAGTGACAGTATTTTTTTGGGTGATATATTACGAGCAAGGGATTATTTCTAATTGTTGGTATGGGAACTATTCGGGAAGCAAAAATCCAAGGCATGAGGAGATCAGTGTTTTATGACACAGAGGAAGTGCCATAAAACATTCGCTTTTTGGAAATGTAGAACATCAGCACTACTTCTGGGGTGTTTTGTGACAATTGGAGCTTCAAGAACGAAATCAGATGTGGCTCCTTCTCATAAAACAATTATTATCGTTTTGTTACAGTAAGGACTAGGTATCCAAATAGGACTGATCTTTGCAGGTGAAAAGTAAGGTTCCTCTTGAAGTAGACAATAGGGTCTGCTACAAGAGAATTAATTAGACGTTTTTAACATTATTTCACAAATCTGTACAAGTCCCTTTCCTCAGTACAGAAGTAGAGGACTTGGGCCATATTCAGAATTCATTATGACAGCAAGAAAAGTAGTTTTGTTACTTGGAAACAACTTGTGCCTTTTGTTGTTGTAACAACCAAACTTGGAGAGGAAACATGATTTATAAATCATTTGAGCTAAAATAACTTTAAAAAAGTCAAGATTTTGCGATCCTTTTCAAAACAGTGGACAAATAACCAAATAACCCCTTCTCCTAAAGAAAAAAACCCAAACCCAACATAAACCCAACATAGGAATGCACACAATTATAATAAGATTTATTAATATTCCTGATTACCAGTTTACCATCGTGCTTTCCTGGATATTTGTCTGGAAAAAAATATTTCATGTGTGGTTCTTCCTCTGTAAGCATAACATTTAATTTTAAAGCCTTTGAAATTATTTCTTGTAATACTACAAAATCATCAAACTAAGACAATATTTATGGGACCTGGTCCCAAACTTTTGAAATTGTCAAAAATATTTAATTATTACAATTAGTTTGGGATCAAAGCCATTTTTTCATCAGGCTTGTATGGAAGAACTAGGGTTGATGAGAATCATGGGTTTACGGTTAAGTTGCATAAAAAGGAAAGGAAGAAGAATAAAGTGATAATGCCTCACAGCAAGTTAGTTCAAATAACTACATACTGTCGATGAGTCTTGACATTCCCATTATTAACCATCTATTTCAATAATTCACCAAGTAAATTCTTGTTAAATATACTCTATTTTTACTTTCCAGATTACACAGCAGGCAACTTTCAAAAAATTCACAGTTTGTGGAGTTTTTTTTTTTTTCTTCTTAGGACTACCATAATCGTCTGGAGGCAACTAAATATTTAACTAGACTTTTGTAAAAGAAGAACACATCGCGATTATTAAAAAATTAGTGTGTTTTTAAAGGAGGTATGCTGATATATCTATTTCTGGAAAAGATATTTTATTTTAAATCTTCACCTTCAAAAGAAGAGTACTATTCTAGATAGTCAAAAGTTTGGGAAGATCATTAGGTTGGATGATCTCCAATCGTTCCTGGTTTCTGTTGACATCGGTAGGTCTGGGGAACACCAGGTAAAGGTCAGTGTTGGAAGTGCTCTTCAGCATAACAAATCACAGTGATGGCATTCTCCAGGCTCTCCTCCGCAAGCCCTCTTTACTTTATTAAGGTAGCTCTTGAAATAGACATTACTTAACTTCTAGTGCTTTTTAGCTTGTTTCTATTGTCGAGATAAAAGCTAAATGTTTGATTAGATATGGAGTGTATGCAAAACAGATTGAATGCAGGTAAAAATGGGCTTTTCCATGCAGGGATTTACTGAGCAATAAAATGCCTTCTCAAGGTCATCTTAGCCCTTTGTGTTTTTCCTTTCAGCTTTTGCTGTAGATGGTTTGGGTTTTTTTTGAGTTTTAAATATCATCAGGAGATATTTCAATGGTTGAATAGACAGACTGTGTAGTTTTCAGAAGTAAAATCAAAATCATTTTAGTGTGTTACAAGAAGGGTCAGTGATTATTAATTTCTCCTAAATGACTGCCTGGCATGGTGGCAGCTTAGTCACCTTAGTCACTTGGGTGGGCTTGCAGTTTCAATCACAGACTTTCAGTTTGATTGTGTGTAGGCAACGGGAGAGAATGACTGGATGTGACTTCTCAGCTGGTTTGGCAAGGATACAGCCGGAGGTAGGGAAAAAAAAGAGAAAGGCAAGTCTAGGGAAAGCTTCAATTCCTGTACTTAATTATTTAAAAAAGCTGCCTAATTGTAAGCTTTATCTCTGACAGTTGTCAGATGTCTTCCTGCAAGTGAAGATCAAAAGGAATAATTAGTATGTAGTCTCTTTGTCCCCCTGGCTAACAGATTTTTTTTTTTTTTTTTTTAGTCTGCTAAAATGTGCATTGACGAAGTCCTTAATGGAAGGCAGTGATTTTCTCAGGTGAAAGTTTCCTTTCATTTTATCTGTCTAGTTCTGGTTTTCAGACAAGTGGAAGAGTAAGAAAAACTTGCCTTTGTGTAGTTTTTAGCATAATTTCTTCAGCAAATTGACAAAAGGCTCCTACTGTGAGAGAAATGTTTCAGTATAGTTCTTTTTCTATAATGTAGAACAAAGACCTCCCTGCAAGTGTAACTTTGAGCTTTGAAAATATCAATAATGTGTGAATCCCTTATTCCTCTCCTGTTTTATTCCTAATTAAAGCCTTAATTGGCTCCCAGCATTGAATATATTGGACTAGATTCTTATCTGAAATATGTAAATATGTGAGTTAATTCAGTTTCTGGGTAAAGAGATTAATACTTCACATACGTCTGCCTTTAAAAACTGTGAAAGAGGAGACACTCCTCCCACCAGGACTTGAGGAGTAACTCGATATTCCTATTCTTCTCTCTGTTCTGTGTGGTCTTTTACTTCCACTCTCTTGAGCTCCTCCTAAAATCCACTGTGGCTTCCTTTGGCCCTCCCAAATTGTTCCTTCTGAAAAACCGTATCTTTAACGATGGGCTGGTAGGAGAAGCACTTCAATGACATTAAGTTCTACTTCTGTTAACAAATAAGGTTATCCAACTGGACAGCATACACTGTTATTATATAGTAATAAAAGGTATGTACTGATCAAAACATAAATTCAGAACTATCAAACCAGGTAAAACCACTTTTAAACAGTTTTTAACAGTTTTTAAACTGAAAGAGGGGAGATTTAGACTAGATATTAGGAAGAAGTTCTTTCCTATGAGGGTGGTGAGAGCCTGGCCCAGGTTGCCCAGAGAAGCTGTGGCTGCCCCATCCCTGGAGGGGTTCAAGGGCAGGTTGGAGGGGGCTTGGAGCAACCTGGTGTGGTGGGAGGTGTCCCTGCCCAGGGCAGGGGGGTTGGAACTGGATAATCTTTAAGGTCTCTTCCAATCCTAACCATGCTGTGATTCTATGATTCTATAACCATGCACGCGCGCTAGTCACACTAAAGTTCATAATATTGATGGACATAGCAGTCAGCTGAAGATCATTCAGGACAGGTGAGACTATTGCAGTTCACAGCAAATACGTAGCATTAGTCTACATCATACCATACATAAAAGACAACCAAAGAGTGAGGAAGTGAAGCCTGGCAGGCCTTGGTGGGGGTCAGAAGGAAGAGAACACCAGAAACCATCAGGAAAGTTCAGAGTCACAGAAAAATAGCAGATGCTAGAGCATAACCCAGTCCCCACCTACGCCCTGTTCCCTCTTACAGAGTTAAGCTTGTGAAGATTTACAGAATGAGATGTATCTTCTTCCCATGTACAAATTTGCCCTCATCTATTTCTGTTTCTCTGTGAGAGTATGTTGGTTCTTGTGATCCTAGAACAATTTTGTCAGTGTTAAAGCTTAAGACACAGAAAGCACATAGAAGTCGTGTTATTATAAACATGAATGCCTCATAAGTCCAAATTAAATCTCCTCATTTACTTATACATATGATGCTTGCTTATGCACAAACACACACACGCAAACGTCTTTTAAAAATACACGTTTGGTTTTAGAATATTTTGAGTTGCGACTGCCTTCCTACATTCAAGTAATGCTTTTCTGTGGGCAATACATCTGTGTTTATAAATTGACTTTAGATAATTTCAAGTGAAAGACTCAACAGAAATGTAATAAATAAAAACTGTGTTTTGATTTGTAGTGTGTGTGTGTGACTATGGGAGTCAAGAGCTAAGTCTTGTGGAAAGCAGAGCAGAATAATTCTTAGTGCTCCATTGTATAACATTTTTTTTCCAGCAAATTAAGGAAGTCAGAACTTAGGAAAACTCATAAGCTTTTTCAAACTTAGATTAACCTTTCAATTGTTTGCAACTGACGGTCACTTTCTATTTACAGAAATACTATTTAAAGGTATATTAAAATAATTACACTTCTTAGAAAAAGTTCTATTTTTAAAGACAAATACTAAGATATAGAGAAAAAAAAGAACAAAGCAATGCAGAAAGATACCAATTATCATTCTCCTGCACGTCTACAATCCTAGCAGTGCAAAATTGGTAAAGATAAAAAGATAAAGATAAAATATTTTTCTGGAGGGGTGAAAAAATGGAAGAAAATACTTATCTGTGTAGTAATTATTGAATTATTAGTACTATGGAACATGTGACACTGACACATGCCTATAATGTTACAAATAAAGGCTATTTCAAACAGAGGTCTGTATCTAAGAAAAAATCATCAACTTCTTCTGTGGAAAAACAAAAAAAAAGGAAAGAAGTGAGAAAGATCATCTCTCTTCTCATGGAAACTACAGAACAAAAAGGAGTTTGAGATGCAAGAGGCTTCGTGCGTCCCCATGGACTCCAGCACGAGCTGAACAAGGAGTTTGGCAATTTTAGAGATTCCTCATTTGATATCTTTGCTTTCAGGTCCGACACAGTCCCCTGTAACAATTTAGTCCTAAGGGCATACATTTGACAGTCACTTTTGGCTCCACAAGAAAATCAAAACCCAAAAACGCACACACACATTTGGTTTTCCTAACCCTGTCTTAACATTTTAAATCTTTATCCGTATTTTTATTTTTAATTATATTTTAGTGAAGGCAATTATGTTCAGTTACCTTTTTCAGTCCTATTTATTGTCACCCACCTTTCCGTAATTGTTAGACATTATTTTTTCTGATTCATCAAATCCCCCAGAAAAACTTCACCATTTATTCTTTCTGTTTCCATTTCCTTCAGATATGTTGAAATGTAATTTATCGTCTGTTGAGCCAAGTAAGTTTGCATTATTCATGACCAGAGAAACTTTCTGGATAATTTCTATTACCTTTTGCTTTCCTAAGTAATCAGTGGCACATACCATTAGTAGTTTTGTTGTGTCCATCCATTCGTCATTTGTAACTTGTCCATTATGCTTCATTCTCTTTCCTCCTCTAGGGACAATGGCAACAATTCTCCTCATAAGTCTCCCCTCATGTTTCACATTATTTTGCCAAATGCATATTGATATTTGGATGGCCAAGGCAAATTTATGCTTGGGCAACTAATGTGATTTTGTCTTATTATCAAGCTGCTTTAGTTCTTGGAAGGCCTCCAAGATTCAGCATGTGACCGTGCCTTTTCATATCCTTAATATTTGCATTTAAAATGACCATATGTTAAGTGTACGTAGTCCAGCAGAAGTAATCAAGAACAGTATGAAAAGTAGGTTTTGTACAGCAGAAAACCAATAGTGATGTTTTTAGTTATATAGTTTTAATTTTTTCCGGACACCTGCAGTTTATTGTGGCACCACTGAAAGTGCATAAATTGGACTCCATTGTCCGTAGCTTTATTGTACAATCCTTTCATCTGGGCAGCTGTTTTGAATGGATTACAAGGAGTTGAAATGGATGCTCTTTCCCCAGAGAATTCTTCCTGCTATTTCATCTTTGAAGACATTTAAGTATTTCCCTACCTACCTCATAAATGTTCTTTATATGTTGAAAGAAGCTGTATCTTTTTTTTTTTTTTTTTTCTTTTAAAATAAAAATCACTGAATCACAGAATCATAGAATGGGTTGGGTTGGAAGGGACCTTAAAGATCGTCAAGTTCCAACCCTCTGCCTTGTGCAGGGACACCTCCCACCAGCCCAGGCTGCTCCAAGCCCCCTCCAACCTGACCTTGAACACCTCCAGGGATGGGGCAACCACAGCTTCTCTGGGCAACCTGTTCCAGTGTCTCATCACCCTCACAGCAAAGAATTCCTTCATAATATCTTTTCTAAATTTCCCCTTTTTCAGTTTAAAACCATTACTCCTTGTCCTATGGCTCCACTCCCTGATTAAGAGTCCCTCCTCAGCTTTCCTGGAGCCCCCTTTACGGACTGGAAGGCTGCTATAAGGACTCCCCGGAGCCTTGTCTTCTCCAGGCTGAACATCCCCAACTCTCTCAGCCTGTCCTCACAGCAGAGGGGCTCCAGCCCTCCCAGCATCTTTGTGGCCTCCTCTGGACCCATTCGAACAGGTCCATGTCTTTCCTGTGCTGGCAAAAACACCCTAAAGCTGTCAGTTTAGTGAAATACCAAGGGTCGCAATGACCTGTGGTGAAACCTGTGAGTTGATGGAGCTGTATTCACTTCTACTCAGCTGAACTTGGCATGATTCCTGAAATACAGTAAATCTGAGGAACAGAACAGAAAATAACAGTTTTAACGTAAGGAAATTGCATTGAGACTGCAATCTGGCTGGTGTATTAAGTTCTACAGTTAATTAAGGGCTGCCTGTGACAGGGATTTAGGTGACCCACAGCCAGTAACCTGTGTTTTTTTAATAGCCTTGTCATAGGCATATCCTTAGATAGAATCTTAATTCTTGATCAGATTTATAGAATATATGGTAACAGATAAATAGGTTGCTCAGGGTCAGATAAGCAGAAGGTCTCGTAGACTTCAGTGACAATTGAATAAGGCTCTTACCGTCCCCGTCAGGTGGGGTGGTGACTGATGGCATCATAGTTCTGTGGCCTAAATTGGCATAAATTGGTTCTGCTGCGGGTCTTGCTGTTCCCTCCATGAATCTCACCGATAAGGTCTCCTTTGTGCTGACACGGGCATTCATTCCACCGTGCGCTACCCTGGGAAGAGATTTGGGTTAAAAATGTTTTGAAGAGGTTATTTCTCAATGTCTGTTATTTTGCTATTGCAGTTCGTCGTGCAGGTTTTTAAACACCAGGCAGTGGCACTCGGAGAAAGAGCTTCACCATGGTAGGAGAGAACAGCTCGGAGTAGGGGCAGCCAAGGGTAAGACCTCTCCAGGTTTTACAAATTCTCGCTCCTTCTCGCTCGAGGAGCTTGTTGAACAACATTGTTACTCAACAGTTTCACTCTTGGCTCTGTTATTCCTTGATCTAGCAAGACTTGTGGGTATTTTTTATTCTATCTGAATAAATCCTCTCTCTCTTTAACACGTTATCACAGAACATCTGAACAGAAATTGAAAACATTGTTTTTCTCTTTCTCAAACTCCTTCTATATTTAAGGATTCTTTCCCATTTTACTCCCGTGTTAAATAATTGTTCTCAGGTCTTGGTGGAAGAACATAATATGTATTTTTCCTTTCTTATTGTTATTTTCCTTGAAAAGTATTGTGCAATGCAGAAATAGATGCGGTCATTATCTGGAGATAAAAGAAGACCAGACAAATGCACTGAGCAGTGAGAAATCTGTGTAACGATACCGTAACCCTACTTCTGCATTCACATGTAACTTTATTTATTTCCTTATTATCTTTCTGAAAAGTGGTTCCTGTAAATTTTGTATTTTTAACCACTGCGGCATGGGACAGTGAATGACACTGGGTACTGTTATTTTAAGTATTATGCAGTTCCACTAAACTCCTACTAGAGAAATACTCTCCTACTAAAGAAATAAATTGCTTACATTTTTGGTGATATTTCACTTTCCAAACCACCTAAGCAGCGTGTTTGACAAAACTAAATCTCTAATGGGGGAAGAGAAATGGTAGAGGGAATATAAAAAAATTCCAATTACTGTTCCTGGTAAAACATTTTTTGAAAAATTAGAGAGACTCCCTTGAAAATGATTTGAAAGTATTAGATTTTGAGAACTTCTGAAATCTACCTGTTTAATTTCTTAAATAGGAGCCAATAATTAAATGCAATAAAATGACAAGGTATTGAGGATGGAGGCTTAGGGCATCATTGAGGCAGTTTTCTTTGGAGAGCACATCTTTCAGTCCCAATTTATCAAATTTGAAGATTTGTCTCATTTCTACCTTAACTAAATTTATACAATTTATAATAGACCAACCTAAGAATTGTAATAGACCAACCTAAAGGATTCTCGTTTCAGAGACAAACCAGCTACTGAAACGTGTTATAAAGACACCTGACCATGAAACCCCAGTTAGGTTTATTAACAGAAAAGGCCACCACCTGTTTTCAATACTGATGTCTAGATGAGTCCCAGCTGTGCCTTGTTATCACCTCAGCTGATTAATGAGCACGCAGAGTTCAGTGCTCAAATATGTTCCTGGGCCACCAGGGCCAGGTGCTGTTTAAGATCTCAGTTAGAGGATGTTCAGCCAGCTTGATGGATTCTGTGGTGTGCTTTGTTACGTTCTGGTTTTGGGAAATACGTGTGGAGTCTGCTTTGGTGTTGGATATGTCTATGATCCTGCAAGGAGGAGAGCTAGAAAAGATGAGACAACTCTGCATTGAGGTATCTGCGATTAATCATTTTGCTCTGAGTGTGTATCTGACCTATTCCAAATTTAATTTAAAGTGTCTTAAGGCATCAGGGTTTTAAGCCGTGTTTGCCAACCTGTTATGACTGTTCCAGTTCTTCCATTTCAAAATAGTTTCTCTTTGCATTTCTGGAATGGAAGGATCTAGCTTATGTTGGTGTAGTATCTGGGATAACAAACACTAAAAAATCAGGAGTGATAGGAAACCCTAAGCAATTTGGACTTGACATAAGTTAGCTGCTGGAATTGAACTTGCAAGCCTTTAAAGGAACTTCTCATGTAATACTGGAAAGGGGGAGAATTGTATGGAATTTGTTTTTCCTTTAAGCTTACCAGATCAAGCATATTGTTCAGAGTGGGAAGAATTTGGTTGGGCTTAAGAAGGTATTTTGATGCTACCCGTGATATTGTTGGAGCAATGTTGGGTAGGAAGCCTGTTGTGAGTGGATCTTACAAGAACAGTAAGGTGTTAGTGAGGCACTTCTGGTTGTGTATTCTCCAACCTTCCTTTACAGAGAATTTATTCATGCTGAATAGCATTTTGTGTCTCTTATTAACACTTTATATCTTGGTCTCATATACGGATGTTACAATCATGATGTGACATGGTAACCTCAATCTTGAGCTTATAGCATATCAAATCTTTATAAGTTAAGGTATTGCCACACAAAAAAAAAGTTGCAGGGAGACAAAAAAGGAAGTTGGTAAGAAAAAAAAACTAAATAATTGATGTCCTTTTTAAAAAAAAAGGCTACCACAAACAACTTCTCACCCCCCTCCAAATTATATAGGCTTCTGAAACTTAGGGTCTTTGCGAGAGATCTGTGAATATTGATTACAGTAGTAAATTCACTATTTCTCTTCATGTGTTTTTTCTAATTTTATTCAAATAACTCTAGTTCTTGGGGAAAGCAGTGTATTAGAAATCAAATGCTCAATAAGACCTGTATCCTGCCTGGCAGTAGATTTCACCAGGAAGCCCATGGAGTAAGAGCAAAGCAAGCACACAGATTCTATCGGTCTGCGTTCTCAGCGCTAAGCACATGCAGCTCCAATGCTTCCTGAGCCTGAGATAATTTCTTGTGTTTAAAATGGATTATTCTTCCATGTATTTATCAAATCTCCCATTAACTTATCTAAATGAATGTTCCAAGAGTGTTCATCCTATGGACAGGCAGAGGATGTGATATTGATTTTTTTCTTTTTTTTTTTTTTCCCCAGCACCATTATTTGTACTCCAGATTCTTGGAAATAGTCATTTATTCTACAAACTATACATTGACCTGACTAAATCCAGTCTTCCCCCATCCTCAGTATTCTGTAGCCCCCTTTTAAGCCTTCTTCCAACCTTCTATCTCTGAGGTCTGTACCTAGAGGCATTCTGGCCCCTTAATTAACTAAAGAGTTAAAATCTATTTAAAAAGATATTATTGAGCTGCATTAATTGTGGTTTGCCTCCTGCTTTCTTGTTGTGGCAGTCGGTAATAAACAGCAGTCTTCAGGTGCAAACCTTGAATGTCTGGCTGAGACATTCCATCCCTAGATTAATATTTGCAGTGGCAGGTACTCAATCCAGTCCCATAATTCATCAAAGCCAGTGAGGACCACCTTCTGTCTGCTGTAACTGCAATATGATGCTGCACTTACCTTGGTGGTTTCATGCCTTTGTTAGCTTATAATTTAATGGGGATGGAATAATAAACTGGAATACAATTACATCTTCAGAATTAAGCTGCTTTTCAACTTTCCCTTAAATTCTCTAGTAGTATGTTCTTATATCTATTCCCTGAAACAGTATTTTTTCGATAACATCGAAAACTTGAAATGATTGGAAGGGTTTACCTGGAATTCAGGAGACTCTGGTAAAATGCTCTAGTGGCACTGACTTTAGGGGGTAAACTTGAGCAAACTCCTCCTGTTTCTCACCTGCCTAAATTAGAGACAGTGGTATTTTCCTGAGATAACAATCTCCTGAGACATTTTAGTGAGTTGGTTCAGGTTGATATGAAAGAATAGATATTAGAAAAACAAACAGAAATATAAACCCTTGTTTCAGCTGTGGAAAAAAAAAAAATGTGGAAAATGGCCTGTTAGAAGTTGTGTCAAATTGCCTGCGGTGTGGAATCTTGTTCTTCAGGAGCTGCTGGAACTAATTCTTCCCTCATACCAATTCTACATTGTCCAGTGGTGTGGCAGCCTGTGATAAGAGACTGTTCCTCATTTAGAAAATAAGAATAGCAGCTGAGCTAAGGATGTTGCTGGAGACTTAACTTATATATTTTGACTTTTAAGGGCTTAAGTCAGACCCCCCAACTTTATTTAAATGTATTTTATATTGAATTATATTCATTATCCTACTTACCTCCCATCTGCTAAGCTGCTTAGAAAATAAACAGTATGCACTGCCTAAGCATATGCACCCAAAATAAACTGTCAAAAATTACGGGATTATTCTTTTGTTGTAGCTGTCATTGGGTGAGCTGTTCCTCATATGCTTGCTAAATTATATGAATTTTTTTTTTTTTACATATACTCCTTGCTTTATATGCCAAGGTGTCCCTGCTCCCTTGTGTTCTATAAGATTTTACTGAAATGAAAGAGAGAAGCTTTATTCTGCAGCGCTCACTCCTGCCTGCCAGATGGCCAAGTGACTTCTGCTTCAGAAGTCTCAACATTTTCATGCCCTGACAACTGGATTTACAAATTGTGTGATTTGGGTATATTGATATGAGAGGCGAGCAGCTATTACAAAAAGAACCTGTTACCTGCCTGCTTTCATTTAGTTTTAAGCCTCTGATGGGATCCCTGGTTATCTCACTCCCTGCCAATCTGGTCAGAACCTCCTATATGTTCTCTCAACCCTACAGAAATCTCTCCTGGTTTTACCCAGACTGAGATCTCTGGGTAAGAGTAGATGTTTTTTTCATATTACCTTATCCTTCACAGCTTCTTTTAAAAAGTCAAGTTTTATTTCCCTTCACCATCCCTTTGAAGGTGTTTCACAAGACATTATCCACGCAACTTCTATAAATAATTCATTTATATTGGACTGTTTTCATTAAAGAGGGTTATTTTGTAATGACTTAATGATTAATACTGTATAATGTTCCACAGAAGAGCTACACAAACTGTCTGAAATTAATGAAGGAGAAAATGCTATAGGAAGAAATAATCAAGCCCAGTAGCCAAAATGTTCTGTTTGGTCTATATAAAAGTATGGATTTAGGAGCATGAGAGTCACAAACAAATACAGTGATGTGTATCAGCCAATGAAAAAGAGAAAGGTGATAAGTAGCAACAATTCTGAAATACAATGGGTTTTGATTTCCTTTTTTAAATAGTAAGGGGAGTTGTTTGATGTTACAATTTCAATAATACAAGATAAAGTGGCTTGCTTTCACTTCAGGTTAAGCTCGATGGCTTGAGTCCTTGTGAAATAGAATATAGGGATTTGGTTTGTTTTCTTTTGTTCATGTTTTCCTTTGCATTTAGTTGACCTGAAACGATGTTGTATGATTTGGGTTAGAGCACTGCGCAGAAAAATGTGGTGATATCCCACTTGGTCCTAGCAATCCCTCAGGACCTCCTGTCTGTCGGAGTTTATGGAATATTCTGTAGTAGTTGCTGTCTTCAAACCAATAATATGGTGCCAAGACTATTTCCATCCTTGTCATGTAATGATACTGTTGCAGGAAGGGATGTTTTCACAAAACATGAACTACTACCAGACACAGTAAATTTGCAGGGGTTGATACCAGTGATATACTCGACAGCTGGAAAAGAACTTCAGTCTCTCTCGACAGCACGCTTACGTGATAACAGTCCTCACCAGTTCCTCAGCCAGTACCTTCTGCTGTGTCAATACCTATTTTTCTTCCTACATGCCTGGAATTGGAGAGCTCTTTGCTCGTATCAAATATTGGTGGCTGGATAGATCGTCTTTAAATGTCCTAACTCTTTCAATGGGGGTAGGAAAGCTGCTAGAATTAACCTCCAAGTTTATTTTCCTGGGTTTGTTTGTCTCTTTATTTCATGATCAGCTCTCAGAAACATTTAGATTCCTATTGCAATGACATATTCCTATGTATCAGCTTACAAAAAAGAAGTTAACCAATGACATGGGAACATGAAGCAGCCCCTTTTTGGGCTTTCTATCTGCTCCTTTAGGGCACATCCAAATATTCCTTACGTGTTGCACAAAATTCAGGCAAAATATTTCAACCAGAAGAGTGCAGCTCCTTCTAAAAATGGGACTATTGGGGGAATACATTACAAAGAATCAAAGAATGATATGGGGTTGGAAGGGACCTCTGGAGATCATCTAGTCCAACCCCCTGTCAGAGCAGGTCCACCCAGAGCACATTGCACAGGAACGTGTCCAGGCAGGTTTGGAATGTCTCCAGAGAAGGAGACTCCACCACCTCTCTGGGCAGCCTCTGCCAGGGCTCTGCCACCCTCACAGGAAAGAAGTTCCTCCTCATGTTGAGATGGAACATCTTATATTCAGTCTTTTTTCAGATTTAAATAGAAGTGAGTTATTGTTTGTGAAGCTGTACACTTTCTTGCTTTGAGGTAGAGCCTGAAATCCTTAAAGGGAACAATTTATGCTTTTCCAGATCTGGTCAAACTCTCAGTTTATAGGTGTTGCTTAGAGGGCTTATTGGACTGCAGAACCTGGGTGGCATTGTATGCTCACTACTGCAGGAAGGAAGATTTAGAGGCATGGTTTAGTGATGAGTTTTGTCAGGGTTGGGTTGGTGGTTGGACTTGGTGATCTGAAAGGTCCCTTCCAACCGGGGTAATTCTATGAATCCTGGTGGCAAGCAGGAACAATTTACCATCCAAAACCTGTGTGCTACAATGTTGGGTGACTTAGGTCATATAAGAAACCTTGTGTCTTCTACAATCTCTTTGCTGGTACTTGTGTGCTGTGATGGTTAGAAAGCTCCAGTTGAGATTTCGGAAGGAGTCAAAATTGGAGGGTGACTAAAGAGGTAACTTGAGGAGCATTGTTTGAGGATGGAGATGAGAAGAGCAAAGCTTTGAGGCAGGGAAGCTGTGTGTGCAAGAGACAAAGACAAGTTAGGGAAGACTGAGAACCACCATGGATGCGGGGAGGAAAGGAAGGCTGACTGGGAGAGGTCAGGAAGATCCCTTCAGGCAGGCATGGAAATGTGTCTCTAGTAGCTGAGGAAAATAGGAGCATGTATCTAGCGCATAATATTAGAAAATGACAAAGAAATTGGGGTTGCAGTTTTTGTTGTTTCTTTTTTTAAAGGAATCATGAGGTTGGAATTCTGCTCAGAGCAGCAGCAGGTGTCCTGCACACAGTTCATAGGGAAGCATATTCTGAGCTGACATAAAATTACATAAATTTAGGACTCAGTTTTCCCATTTTGCAGTATAACTCAAGAATGCTAAGAGGGAGTATGTATGTCTCACTTGTGGAAATTAAACCTTTATATATATAAAAAAGTTTTTTCTTAAATTTTTTTTTCTACTGATCTGAATATTTTTTTTTCTGATTTATGTTCCCAAGGAGAATTTTACTGGAGCATGCATTTGTCTGTTTCTGAGGTTGTTTGAGTCACAGCTTAGCAGAAAATTACATGTGGGTGCACCCAGTCTGTGGTGTTCATAAGACAACTATACAGAAATAACAGAAATACAGAAATAGCGTACAAATAATACTCCTACAAATAATAGATAAAGGAAACTAACTTTGTCAATATTTAACAATATTCATCATGGAAGCTAATTTACACTTGTTTTTTATAATTCAAAAGAATGGGAAGAATTCAAAGTAATTATCCTTTAAAAAGCTAGTAAAACTATTATCAGATAATTACTATTTTTCACTTTTAAATTAGTTAATATTTGAACTTTCTTGACTACAGCTATTATTTTCAGTGGAATAACTCTCTCTGATACTGCTAATGTTGCCATATATGCCTGGCTTCACACACTGCCAACCTTCTGCAGATTTGTATTTTTCTCTTCATAAAAGTTCCATTCCTAATAACAAAATATTTTACAGTAGTAAATAATTTCAGTAAAAAGAATTGGGTGAAAGAAGCCCCAGACTTCTTGATCAGTGTGTTCCTTGCACGCTGCATAAAGCTTCAGGTTTAAGGAACTGTAGAAAGTACAGAAACCATTGTCTTATGGCAATAGCTTTATTATTGTAGTTAAATTCTGTGGATGGGTTAACCATAATTCAGTCAGGGTTTTATTTCTTAATTAATATGTCTTTGTTAATGCAACATCCTCTAAAACAGTTGCCACTGATCACCATTAGTATCAATTGCTGTACACAAATTCATGCTAATGTGTTTATCACTTACAGAGATTTCTGTAACAAACTTCAGGCTTTTTTGGGTTTTTCTGAAACTTAAATTATCTTTCTTCCTCTGTGTTGAGGATGGATGGTAAATTAGCTCCTTTTTCATCCTCTAAACATTGATTTGTTGGGATAGGTTGAGGGGATCTCGAACAACTATATGACTGGGGTTAAGTATTTGTTTCTCTAAGAACTTTGGAGCAGGTTTTTCAGGCACTGGAGGGTGGCAATAGATATGATGCAAACAAAAATATGATGTATAACTAATCATAATTATGCTAATCTTAAATAACTTGTTACTGTTCAATTTTTTAGCAATTATTTATTAATTTAAACAGCTGTCTATGGTTTGGCTGTTAGAGGAGACAGTTATCCTACTGGCCAAGCCTTGGGGTATAATTTTAGCTTCTGATACTAATAGGAAATTTTGGAAATCCAATGTGTTGTTTCTAGTCCTGAATCTAATCCTTCCCTTACTTCTTATCCCCTACTGGTCTTATTCTCTTAAAATCTTGTTCCCTCTCTGTCCTTCAGACGATGCTTTCCTTATAATTGCCGTGTTATAGTTTGCCTAGAGGCATGTAACTGCTCCCAACCTCCTGCGGCTCAAATTCTTGCTGTAAAGATGTTTTATTTTTCCCCCTGAAAAGTGTCTATTTCATGACGTTTGCAACCTTGCTTAAAAGTAATATTGGACAGTAATCCTTCAGAGTGCTTAGATAAGCCCCTCAGGGAATGATAATGATATTGGCCATTTCCTAAATAGCTGAAACAGAGCTTCTGTTTGAAGGAACCATTAAAGAGATGAGTAATCGCCGGTGACAGATCTTCACAATGGTATTTCAACAACTAATTAGGATTGTTGTCACAGTTAGTGGCATTTCTTCTTGGTAAAGAAGCATGCAAAGTAGCCTTTATATCACAAAGTCCTGTGGCTGACAGCCCAGAGGCAGGTGACGGCGATGAGGTCAGTGCACAGCTGCCCAAAATAGTGAAGAAATGATTAAATGTCTGCAACCTCGGAGACAGAGATGTTCTCTCAGTAATTCTTGTGAGACTCTTGACATGTCAGCTGGTGCTGATATGAGGAATCTTTCTAGACCTAATTCGTTATCTGGCAAAAGGAAACAGTCACTTACAAAAAAAGTTATTAAAGCAATACCTTCACAGTGTCCAGAATCTATGCAGTATATATGGAATCTTGGGTGGTGAAATGATTATTGTGTTTTCCACTGCATTCCAGAATGAAAACAGCACAGAGAGCAGGAACTGGAAAAAATAAAGATTTCAACTAACTCCATGTATCTTCCTTATTTTAGTGGCAGCTGCAAGTTTTGCCTTCATTAATTCGGCAGCTGATTTAGAAAACAGCTTTTGCAAATTCCTGCTTTCTTTAGTGATTATAATGTGCTATAGTTAGAAAAGACTAAACCAATAAAACAATAACAAAAAGTATACTAGTTGTATTAATCATGGTGTTTGGAGGGAACCCATTTTTCTGAGCATAAAAAAGAAAATGTGTTAATATAATTCCTTGAGATGGTAAAACAGGTTACTTCTAACAACTTGATTCATTTCAATACCCAATTACCTTGAATAAACCAGGCCAAAGCCACATTTCTTTTCCTGTGACAGAAGTTTTTCCTTAACATTTGCTTTACACCACTGTGGAGATGAAACAAAGCATCTTACTAGTTTTGAAATAGGAAAAACTGAAGAGGTTTATCGGTGTTTCCACTAGTTTGGAATGATCAAGGCCCCAAACATGTTTGTATTGCCCTGCAAATTTCTTGGAAATAATTTAAAACTGGGAATCTGCACTTACTCACTTGTCTATAAGGAATAGTTTCTGAGAATTTTTTTTTAATTTGTACTCATAATAACTGATAAAAAGAAGAAAAAATAAAGTTATGTCAAAATACAGCATAAAACTATATAATTTGTTTCCTTCAGAATTCAGTTTGGTCAAAGCAGACATTTCTGTCTCCAGACAAATTAAGATACTGTAATTTTTTAAAAAAACTCTGACAAGAACAAAACCCCAAAACGTTATGTATTTTGATGGAATTTTGAAAAAGAATTTGAGCTTTTTCTTTTACCTTCAATCTTTCTCAAGTTTGACTTCAGATACATTTCAAAATTGTTTCTTTTTTATTTGTGAATGTTTCAGGTTTGGGACTTTTTTGTTTTCTGAGAAGAAAGTAGTCAAAGTTGGTGGCTTCAAAAAATCAGGATATTTTAATTGAACAAAAGCTTGTAATCAGCTGATCTCCAAAACTATATGAATTATGAAATTTTAACATCATCCTTTCTAAGGCAAAAAAAAAAATAAAATACTAAATGTAGCTGGAATGGTAAAATACCCAGAAAAGTTTTATTGGAAGTTCTTGTATTTCTCTCCTGCAACATTTATTTTTGTTTTATACCGTACTTTGTGAAATCATAAATAATCCCTAAGATTTAATTCTTATGGGTATTGCCTCATTTCCAGGGAAGTATTTTTGGCACACTGTTCCTTTCCCATAATTGCATTACAGTTTTCTCCCCAGTCATCTAAAGTATGCTGAAGAGTAGAGACAACACATATTTTGGATCCTATTCTGCTTCTGAATTACATTTTTGTCTTTACTCCCATGTAGCTCTGTGGTGACAACTGTTTGTGAAACCATGTAATAATAATAATTCTCAGTGACTGAAAAGAAGAAATTGATCTAAAATAATTTCTCCTTATTTTTTTTCTCCATAAACCACTTGAGTGATTTAGTTCCCGTTATCAACAGTACACACAAATGTGTTGGCACAACTGGTAAACTATGTGGGAAACTAACACCTACAGGAAATCAAAAGTTTTGCCACTGTGGAAAATGTATCATGTAGATGAACCTAAAATTAAATGCTTGGAGTTGATAACATAGATACCACTCAGTGTATTAACAAACTTCTGAAAGACGAGGTAATCTCAGTTTCTTTACCAATGAACTGCCAGGTCTAACCCTACCCCACTCTATTATGAATTTCCAGAGCAACAAGGAGGATGTTAGAATCTCTCTTTCATTCCTCTACAGCATAAGGAAGTGTCAAACTTCATGTTAAAATTGGTATTTGTTTCACAGTGGGTGATTTCTTTCTTTTTTTTTTTTTTTTTGAGCAAAGGTATAAGTGAATCATGATGGAAGGTAATATTACAGCAAAGCCCATTTTCTTCCGCTCCAAAGTTACTGCAAGTCATCTAAGGAAATCAATAAAGTTGGTCATAAATGTGTAAGGTTAGGCATGCACGTACCTTAGGCTTTGCAGAAATGAAATTAATAGACAAACTTCACTTTCTTGTCTGTGTGTATTAACTTGGTACAACTCCATTAAGAGAAATGGAATTACTACTGATTTTTTTCTTTATAGTGTTGATTTTCACTTTGAAGGACACAGTAAAGTTATTAAACCTGTTTGAATTTGCAATGAAACAATGTATAAATGAAAATGCCAGGTATTCAAGTATAAATAGTGTAATGAAAAGGGATTGGTTGTTCAAATTTCTGAACTAAGAAAAAGATAGCTAGAGTTTTACTGTGTTTTCTTCCTGTGCACTTGGTTACTGGATCTCCCAGAGATTCCAGGGCTTTGAGGCTTTGTGGGTTTGGGGTCTGGAGCACAAGTCTTGTGAGGAGAGGCTGAGGGAGCTGGGGGTGTTCAGCCTGGAGAAAAGGAGGCTGAGGGGAGACCTTCTTGCTCTCTACAACTCCCTGAAAGGAGGGTGTAGCCAGGGGGGGTCGGTCTCTTCTCCCAAGGAACAGGCAATAGGACAAGAGGAAAGGGCCTCAAGTTGCCCCAGGGGAGGTTCAGATTGGAGATGAGGAAAAATTTTTTCCACGGAAAGGGTTATTAAGCCTTGGAATGGGCTGCCCAGGGCAGTGGTGGAGTTCTGATCCTTGGAGGGATTTAAAAGCCGGGCAGATGTGGTGCTGAGGGACATGGGTTAGTGATGGTTTTTGTAAGTGTTGGGTTGATGGTTGGACTCGATGATCTGAAAGTTCCCTTCTCAACCTTGGCAATTCTATGAGTCTAAAGTTCCCATCTCTGACGTGAGAAGCCTGGGAAAACTGCTAACTCCAGCCTTAGAACATTTAGACCCCACCTGGACTGGGAGTTGGGTGCCTAGAAGACTGTGGTGGGTTCTGAGGCATGACTTCCTCCAGTCATGCTACAGAAATCCTTCTGTTTTGCATAAAGTGATCACCACCTCAATACTGAAACTGAAGTGCATTATTCTCCTTCTGTTTCACCTTGTTTTCCCAGCTTCCAGTGGCATCCTGTGCAATTGCCGTGTCTGACTTCTTGTGGACACATTGGTACATTTGTTGAGGAGTTAGAGATGGTCACAATGGCAGAGTTTAGAAAACTGATAAATCATGCCGGATTTAGAGTTTAAAATGAAGCTTTACTGGGCTGACATTCACTGGTGGCACACACCATAATGAATGGTTTGTACTTAATCATCATTCATTATCCCTACACAATCTAAGAAGTTAGTCCCTGATAATCACATCCTAAATTAATGGCGGGTAAACACAACCACTGAGGTGATGCTTTGTTGCCCTACGTGTTGCCATATGTGGAAATAGTCCTTCAGAGCAGAGGTGCGGAAGCAGCCAGGCTGAGAGCTCTCCCACCAGGCAATCTATAGCTTGTGTGCTATAAAAGAAGGAAGAGGAAGGTCTGTGGAAGTAAGGATGAGTAATTAAACAGGTCTCATGGCACAGAAGTTGAAGCAGAGAAAACAACATAGCGAGTTTCAGTCCAGGAATCCCAAGTGTATTTAGGTACTGAAAAATGCAGGTTAAACTCCATGTCTGGCATAAGCTTGAAGAGCTTTTGGAGAACATGCCATGAACATTAAACTGTGACCTTTTCTAAGGCAATATAAAAGTTTGGCTCTACTCCTTATTTATATGCTGTGGATTGAGGCTGCAATCAATAGTGAAACTTCAGTGGAACCAGCATTCATTTTGCGGTGATGTTAACTTTGGAAAAAATAATTTCATTTCTTCCTTCAAATACAGAAGGATTAATCTCTTTTGTATCTTTATATAGTCAGATATCTGAGAGTGAAATACTTTTTATATAAACTAACATTTCAAATTAGGCTTCAATGGCTAAAAATGTCGATGTCTTTGGAAGAGAAATCTAGATGCTCCTGGAGAATGAGTAGGTTTAAAAACTTCAACTACAACATGGCCCTTCAAAGAACAAATCTTAGCAGGATTCCTAATTAAAGTACAAACCTGAATTTAAACAGAAGCCTATATATAATTTCAAACTTTTTTTATCACTACATTTTTCACCCAGTTCCAGCAGTGAGCTGAATGGCAAGCTGTCAGAATAAAAAGTAACACTGGATCCTAAGGACAAATTGATATAAAGATTGATTTAATAACTCAGTACTCCTCTATAATTTGCCAGAGTTGTAGGGAATATTTTATAAGTCCATATAGTTTTTATCTATATTTTAACAATTAACTTTGGTTAAAACAAAATTAACTTGTGCCTTTTGTCTTCTCTCAACTATATTTTCTATTATATCAGTATCTTGTGCTATTAATGCTGTCTGTCTCCTTGCTAATTCAGTCTTTTTGGTTAATCTGTATGATTAATTCATTTTGTCTGATTGCAGAATGTCCACATATCAGAAATATGGGTAATTTGAATAAAATTCACGTTTCTGAGTTCCCTTTATAATATTCCCTTGCCATATTGTGTGTATATTATCTACAGAAATTCTATCACTATGTACCTAGAACATATAACGTATGGAACATACAACATACAGCTTTTCCCGGATGACATTGAATACGTTGAGATTAATGAAAGAAAATAATTCCACATGTGGTTTCTCACATTCTTCGATAATTAATATTCCTCTCTAGATTTCAGTAGTGCGATAGAAGCTATTGAAAAGCTTCTTATAACCTGAAAGAAATCCTTTTGGACAGCAAGCTCTCTGCATGCTCTGCACACATAATTTCACGGGATGTAATGTCTTAAGAAGGACGTCCTGTTTCACCCAGTGCAGAATTTTGATTTTTGAAATGTTGTCCCTGGTGACATAGAGTTAAGCTTTCAGTGTTTAGAAATTTAAAGGCTACGTGTAATAAAAATTAGATACATATATGAGAGTCAGTCATCTTTGCACACAGAAATCGATACATCTTTTTTTTTTATTTTATTTAAAATTCATTTGCCACCTTAGTCTTGGAAGTGTCTAGGCTTCAGAATCTGCTGCAATAGCTGAGAAAAGAAGCTAGAGCTGAGAAATGCCAAAAAGTGAGGAGAAGCAAAATTCTTTTTCAGAAAGATAATGACTGTAAACTGAGAGGAGGAAGGTTGGAACTGGTTGAACCGGGGACCTGAGAGACTGACTGAGAAGATTAGGAGGAAGGTTTAGAAGGGTGTGCTTAGAGAAGAGAACGTGAGCTGGGTAGGGAAGGGAAAATTGGGCCAGGCTGCTTTGCATATTTGAAATAAAAGGTAATTGACTTCTTGGAGCACCTTGACTGGAAGGGAATCACCCCAATTAAATCAACAGCTAGAAGGTGAGAAATAGTAGATTGTTCAGAAATGGAGGTAAGAAGAACGGAAGAGAATAAGGCAGAACAGAGTATACATTAAATAATGCTGCTGCACACTAAATTATGGAAGTCACTCTGATCATTAAAAAAAACAGGCTCTGCAAAATCTGCAGGTGTAAGACTATTTTCTTTCAAGATGAATCTGTGCTTTCTAATGTATTAACGGGTGTTTTGAGAAGCCTATATAAACCATTCTGCATGGAAACCCCATTTTATGATTGTTTGGAGAGCTCTAGTCTGATCTAATGAAAAAACCTTAATTACGTATCCATATGCTCCATCTCATTTATAAACAGTGGAGAGAGGAAAAAAAGGCATTTTTTGCTGCTGATACTGCTATTGTTGTTACAGCCTGCTGCTGTGGGTGTCACTGAAGCAGTTAGTTCCCTTCTTTCCTTCTGTACTACAGTATGTTAATTCCTGGAATGCGCTCTCTGTTCTGATCTGTGTTTGATAAACCCAACGGCCTTCTTGCAACGCTTGCTTATGAAAACATGTTTCTAAAGATCTACGACTGCAATAAAAGCAGCAGAAAAAAACTTCTGGCTTCCAGCGCTTGCACGCGCTTGCGGACCCACATTTCTCTTGAATATAGTCTCTTAAACAAGAAAAGCAAGCCAGAAGCATAAAGACAAACCATAGGTACCTATGTGGAAATGGGTTTCATCTTTGTGGAATAGGTGGCTTAATTTAGCACCATTCCTCCTAAAGGAAAAAACAAACAAAAAAAAAAACAAACCCCCAAAAAACCACTTAAGCATGTGCCTGATTACTCAGTGGGATTTGGAATTTGAAAGTTTAATATGCAGTCATGTATTTGGTTTGGTTGGGAAATTCTTCACCCTTTTTCAGACTTTGATCTTAAACCTAGACTTTCTTTGAACCAAAAATGCTGAAAGATTAAAATAATGCTCTATAGTTTTGTTTTGTTTTTTTTTTTCCATTTATAAGTGATGTGGCCATGGAATGCCACTCTGGTCTTGCATGCTTTTCCATTCTGCAGGTTTCAAAGCATATCATCTCCATCTTTATTGAGCTGTTCCCTGATAGGAATAGACAGTAACACGGAGTAATTTAGTTTGGAAGGGATGTTTGGAGGTCATGCAGTCCAATCACCCACTCAAAGTGGGTTTAAGTAGATTAGGTCACTCAGTGCCATGCTTGATCAAATCCTGAACACCCTCAAAGATTCCACAGCCTTTCTGGGCAACCTCTTACAGTATTTGAACACCCTTGAGCTACAAGAAAAATCCTTTCCTTGTACCAAATCGTGTTGCCCAGAGAAGCTGTGGCTGCCCCATCCCTGGAGGGGTTCAAGACCAGATTGGATGGGGCTTTGAGCAACCTGGTCTGGTGGGAGGTGTCCCTGCCCAGGGCAGGGGGGTTGGAACTAGATGATCTTTAAGTTCCAACCCAAACCATTCTATGAATAAGGAAAGAGAAATCCTCACTGCTTCACAGTGGAAGAACGGGAGAAGGAAAGAGTTTTCTGCAAAATGTCTGTGACTCAGGAGGAGACATTATGGGGTATCAAACTCCTGCTTTGCCCTAAACTGTTGAAGGACAGTTTGATGCCCCATCTTGATGGAAAGCATAGAAATTATCTAACAGGAAAGAATGAAGTGAAACAGATCTTGAGTCCTTTTTCTTTTCTTAACTTGAATTTCCAAACAGTGAACATGTATTTTTTTTTTTTTTAAAATAAGTCAGCATTTCATATTTATATAGTGCCTTTACCAACATATGACTTGAGCATTTTGTTTCAAACTGAGGAGAGCACACGTACACAGTTTTATCACAAGATTGCATAAAGCAATGCATAGATGTCACTGTCAGAGAATAGAATTGTTTTGAAAAACAAACAGTTTGAAAAACTGTTTTGAAAGCAGTGCCATTTTCCTCCAGCTTTGTAGTCTGACAAGGAATAAGAGTGCAATAAAAATAAAGATTATCCATTAAAAAGTGGTCTTTAAGGCAGAGAAACAAATGCCATTTACATTAACTGTTCTCTCACTTATACCCACAGAAGAAATAGCATCCCATTCTAAAGAAATCAAACAGGCAGAGAGGATTCTGTTAGGAACTCTGATCTTTGTAAAGAAAGTTTTCCTTTGTTAAATCCTTCAGTTCCAGATGACTACAGAGAAACTTTGTATATATTCAGTAAGAATGAAACGTATCTCATGGGACAGGGACAGAAATCTTAGTCCACGACTTAAATAGCCCTTAGTTCACAAGACTTGTGTAGAGCCCCGTTGCAGGTCGATATCTTACCTATTGAAAGGTCAAACCATTCTATTTCGTCAATACAGACTACTAAGTAGGACTGTGTCATTCAGTGGTTTGCCAGGAGTGTAACAGCCTTAATCTAATCATGATTTGAAATTCCTAGCCATGGTTAACCTTTAAATATTTATTTGAGCCAGTAATGGATTTCAGTTTCTAATGCCAAAATATGATACCTGCAAGAAAGTTTTAGTCTTGGAAACGTAGTTTGAACTTCTTGTAATTACCGGCTTACAAGAGCAGAAAAATAAGACAGAAATATCCCAAATATCTGAGGGTATTAACACATTAAGCACTCACTTCCCACTAGGTTTTTGAAAAATCCTGCGTTGAAGCTGTTATATGTTGCAGTGGTCTGAAGTCCTTAATACACAATATCAATCTTGTGCAAAGTTACATGTTTGGATTCTTCTGAACAAGTATACAAAGGAAAGAAAAAAAGTGAATTGAAGCTAAACAAAATAAATCCTGTCCCTTTCTTACCCTTAAACAATACCTCTATAAATAAATAATAATAATTTAAAAATAAATCCAAACCAGCAAAACCACAAATAGTTCCTCTAAATTGTTTTGGGTCAATGAGCTTCACATGAAGTGAGTTCATGGAAAGATTAGGAAGGTCCATAAACAAGAACAAGTTATTCCAGTTCCTCAAAGGAAATAATAATTTAAAAAATAAATTATTCTGAAAACCACAAAATATCTCATTCACAATCAAGGATAGGTAAATTGTCAACATAAGGCTATATTTATCTCCATTAACTTTAGGCAGAAATGTCTTCCTGTTAACGTTACTATTTTATTGATACTCTTTGTACTGATCTGGTAAAAAATAGGGTGTAGGGAAATGAGTATCTTCATAAATTAATCCTAATATTAATTTTTTCCTTCAGCTGAACATCAGCAGGTTTACTTACTGATGCCAATAAACACAAAGGCGCTTTAGCATTCTTTGAAACTATGTTCTCTTTTGTATGTTCTGGTTACACTTTTCCCAGATTACTTCTGCTCGTGCAATACGAAGACACCTCCTTTGGATAACGGGACGTCGACTGACTGGTGGCTTAAATGAGTCATTGGCAGAAGCAGAGCCCTCACTGAGAAGTTGCTCCTTGTCTACACACCTCCAAAGGGAACAGTGACCCAGCTGCATGTCCGTGCTGGGGCTTTTCTCCCAGTCTGGGAGCTTGGGGGCTAGAAGTGATCAAGAAATCACCTTCTGGTAGGAAAAAGGCAGTGGTGCTGGGTCAGCTGCCCGGGTGTGAAATTCAGGTGTTACAGTGGGGGAAGGAAAGAATGGTTGAGACAGAGAAGCTCGTTCTTAGCTCAAGACTTGTCTCTTGGTTGTTTTTAAACTTTCATTGAATTTATCTATTCAAGTCTCAAAGGATTGATCTTGCACAACAGAGTGTCAGAACAGGCATGTGTGCTCCGAAGTTGAGTGAACTCGGGTCTAAGCTTTGTATGTGCTTAATCACTATTTTTCTGAGCATTCCGTCTCGCTACTATTTCTATACGATTGTTTCCAACCTCCAGTCAGGTGGCAACTGAAGAGGTACCTTGTTCTGCTTTGAGGTACATGAGTCTTCAACCTTACTGTGTCGGTAGCACTATAGAATCATGGAATTGTCTAGGTTGGAAGGGATCTTTAAGATCATTTAGTCCAATGAAGCACAGGATTTGGTGTTTCAGGTTTTTAACATTGTAGTAAGAATTTGGAATTTTTGAGGAACGCACACCCTTCACTAACAGGGTGAGATTTTTAAAGCGTAGGAGTGACAGTCATTTACAACAAGTAAACAAAACCATTTAGAAAATGTATTAATTTAACAGTTGCACAGGAAGTATTTTCTTTTCAGAGTAGGTGAGTTGCACGTGCTGAGTGCTATAGAGATCCAGGAGAATAAACGTTTAAGTCACAGGTTTTGCCGTGGAACAGATACTAAAGCATGAATTGTAGGGATATCATGAAAATGGTACAGCTTGGGTGTTAGACGTTAATGAAAAGCCTGAGCAGGAGATGATAGCAGGTCTGAGATCACAGGTCTGAGAGATTACAGCTTTCCACAGTCAGAGCATGAGGGAGCACAGAGGGGTTGGGAAGCGAAAACATTGAGAGATTAATTTTTTTTTTTTTTTTTTTTTTTTACATATTAAACTTGAATTCATAGCTAGTCATCCATGAAATCAAAAAGTCAGAAAGATAAGCCAACATCTTCCTGAAGGCCTTGAAAGAGCAAAGGTAATTTACTAAGACTGTAAAAGATATTAGTTTCTTGAGGGGAAGTCAAGAAGAACTTCAAACTCCTCTGTACACATATTTTTACATAATTGAATGCTGCTAAAAGTATTCAGTTAAGTATTATGTGAATGCAAGTTCCACACTTTACAGGTTTGTCCCCCACACAGTGATTATACAGTAGCGAGAGGGAATAAAAAGGAGAAATGTTTCAGTAGTGTGCAAATTCTTTCATTCATTCTTTCACATATTAAAGTGTTTTTCCCTTCCTGAGAACATTACTGTAGTAATTATTATTATAGCAACTGATTAATTTTTTCTTTATTATAGGAGCGTGTCAAGGTAAATACTTGTTTTTCTTCTTTCGTATCAATATTTATACATACCACAGTCCATAATCAAGACTTTGTGGTGCTGAAAAATAGTTGAATGAAATCAGCAGCGTGCCATACGGTAGCGCTCATATAATGAATGAAAATCTTGTAACCGTCTTTCATTGTCATCAAAACATTGTCCTTTCCATTGCTGCCTACTTAAATCCAACCTGAGTCTGTAAGTCATGGTAGTGTGAGAAAGCCAGAAGCCTCTGTAGCAACTTGTATAATACAAACTGTAGCAAATAATGACAATTCCATGTCTCTGGGTCATTTCCAGACCAATATAATGTGCTGGGAAATTACTGAAAAGTGAATAAAACAAACAAAGTTTGAATGAAAAAACCACCACAACTGGAAAACCCAAATAAAACAACAGCACAAAAAGCCCCCAGAATTAAACATGAGTAATTTGTTTACTCTCTTGGAAAATGAAACTTTAAAAACAAATGCTGTCAGGTTCTTCTGGAAGATGAGAACACATTACAAGCTTGATTTTGATCATGTACGAGGCCACTCAAGAATATCTTAAACTGACATGAAAAAGAAATGTTTCTGTTTTCTTCCTTGTTTTTCTACCAGATGAAAAGAATGCTTTATTGTACTGGATGTTGATCGTGGTGAAGAACAGGTCTAACTATAACAGATGAATAGGCAACAGCTCATGTGCAGTTTCAATCCTGCATTTTAATTCTGGTGGGTTTTTTTTCCTTTTGAATTGAAAACCTAGATAATATTTTAGTGTCCAGAATTTTTAAAAACCAGCAAATTCTTTTCAGATTCATCAGTTTTTTTTAGATTCACAATATTGATAAATATATTTAATGTAAACATGTTCCCAAAAGGCTGTGATGAAATTTCCTGCTGAGTAAGTGATCTGAATGCCTGCCTTAAAGATCATCAAGTTCCAACCCCCTGCCCTGGGCAGGGACACCTCCCACCAGACCAGGTTCCTCAAAGCCCCCTCCAACCTGCCCTTGAACCCCTCCAGGGATGGGGCAGCCACAGCTTCTCTGGGCAACCTGGGCCAGTGTCTCACCACCCTCACAGCAAAGAATTTCTTCTTAATATCTCTTCTAAATTTCCCCTTTTTCAGTTTAAAACCATCCCTCCTCATCCTGTGGCTCCTGTCCCTGATCCAGAGTCCCTCCCCAGCTTTCCTGGAGCCCCTTGAGTGACTGGAAGGGGCTCTAAGATTTCCCTGGAGCCTTCTCTTCTTCAGCCTGAACAACCCCAACTCTCTCAGCCTGTCCTCACAGCAGAGGGGCTCCAGCCCTCTGAGCATCTTCCTGGACTCATGTGGACTCATTCCAACAAGTCCATGTCCTTCTGATGTTGGGGACTCCAAAGCTGGACACAGTACTCCAGGTGGGATCTCACCAGAGCAGAGCAGAGGGACAAAATCACCTCCCGTATTTCCTACTATGGCTTTAAATGAAAGCAGCATCCTTTGTAGTTTCTTACTCGAGTCGGTTGGTTTGGTTTGATGCTGGGGAATATCTCTGATGAAGCACAGCTGAGACATCTAGAAAAACATTTACTTTTTTCATTCTACAGGTATTATTGTCTTGGTTTTCATGCATTTGTGTAGCGTAGGAAGGCACGTACAGAATAATGCTTGTGTTAATATACATGTATATTACATCCTAATGATTACATTGAACCTATACTATTAAAACTACTATAAACTATAAAACTACTATTAACAATATTGTTGAACTATAAAACTACTATTAACTAGACTGTTAAGCTTATTGTTTTCTATAACTTTCATGCTATGGCTGGTTTCTACATCCACTTCTTTTTCTAACATCATGCTTTGCAAGGCAAGTACAGTGTGCACTGGAGCACACGTGACTTATTTATGCTTTTGTAAGACAGGGAAACAAACATGGCAAACATAACATAATCATTAACAGAACTATCAGGCCTGGTAACTTTAAAACCAACCATACTTTTGTGAACAGAAAAGATTCATTGCTCCGTCGTTTCTGATGGTTGTTCATGATGCTTAGCTTCTAGATATGGTCGAACATATCATGGTGGGATCTACTTAGGGCCATTTCCTATGGAAACACAAGTGTATCCTTGCCCCAAAGTTATCAATGGCACGGGGCCTTCCCATTGTCCAGTGGCCATACCACGAACATGGACCATTGGCCGTGTTTTGAACATTGGGGAAGCTCTGAAGTGTCGATTCACTCGTGTCATTTCAGTGTTGTCTCTGTTTAGAAAATTTAAAACAAAAGTGGCTTTCCACAGTCGTTCCTGTGGTGGATCTCCCAGACTCCCCCTTTTATGTTTAATTAGCAATTGCTTTAGTGTTTGATGGGCATGCTCAACGATCCCCTGCCCCGTAGGGGAGTGTGGAATTCCAGTGATGTGGCGAATGCCCCATTCCTGTGAAAAGAGTTGTGTGGTTTTAGATACATACACAGGGCCATTGTCTGTCTTGATGGTTTCTGGTGTACCCATGGCAGTGATAGCTGCCGGTGTGTCGGACATCTCGACTCTTTTCTCCTGTATGTGCTATGGCAAAGATATAATTAGAAAAAGTATCAACAAGTGACATGTACATACTTTAGGCGACCAAATTCTCCAAAATGTGTAACATCCGTTTGCCAAGTTTGCAGTGGTGAGGTGCCACGTGGGTTAACTCCCAATTGTGGCAACGGGGCATGTCAGGATAATACTACGTGCTTGGTCAGTGGTTAGCTGAGATTGCTTTAGTAGAGCCTTCCTGTTTTGGGGAAAGAAGTTATGTGAGAGCTGTGTTTGGTGAAATAATTGCAGTGTGGGAAGGGCGACTGTGGCTTTGTCTGCAGCACGGTTGCCCTCGACCAGGGGTCCTGGCAGAGAGGTGTGTGACCCTATATGTGTGATATAATAGGGGAATTTATCGTAGGAAATATAATGCCATAATTTTTTAAGTTAAGTCCAAATAACTCTGGGTTGTTGACTTCCTTTAGGAAAGCGCCTTCTATACGCTGAACAATTCCTGTAACATATAAAGAATCAGTTATGATATTGATTTACATCAGAAAAAAGCTGAAAAGCAGGTGCAACAGCTGCAAGCTCAACAACTTGGGGCGATCCATCCACACATTTTATATCTTGGTTCCAGAGATTGTCAGTGGATCACCAAAGGACCACTGCTCTGTGTTTTCCCTGAACCGTCTGTGAATGCTGTAACTGCATTGGAGAGTGGGGTAGGAGAAAGTAAGGTTAGACATTGCAGTCCTGTAGGTGTCAGCTGCCTTTTAGAGTCCAAATCAGGGTCACCCTTTCTTTAACAATTGAAACAGGGGGTGTAGATCTTCTGTAGTGATACCTAGAAAAGGTCTGAGCCAGTAGATGGTTCCTAACAATTTTTGCAGATAAACATTGAGAGTCTTTATTTGTAACGCCAGCTGCCGTGCTTGTGGCTGGATGGTGGGAGTTGCAGTCTTCCATCCTAGATATTTTCAGGGTGGTTCACGTTGGACCTTTCCCTCAGGTATCTGCAAGGCTGCTCCTAGGACAGCAAGGCGGACTCGGCAGACGACTGTCTGCAGGGCTTTGTCTTTTTACAGTGGGGCCACTCGTTCCTGTCCTAAGTCACGCAAATGCAGCAGTTTGTCCTTCTGAGCAGCCCCCACCGCGACCTGCGCTGACAATGCAGCAGCCAAGGGACTCACTCCATAAGTTTCCGTGCCCATATCTTGGCATGCTTTTAGCAACAGTTTACAACAGTCAGCATTAGCATTTTCGAGCGCTAATTGTTTGATGAGAATCTCACGAGCTGCACGGTTATCTGCTTGTCTCTCCACTGCATTTTGGAGCCGATCAAGGAACTTTATACGGGGTTCTCCAGGCGCTTGTGTGACAGCAGCAAAGGAAGCTTCTGGAGCGGCTGTACCAGGGACCCGTCTCACCGCACACAGTGCAA
>QJSC01015167.1:877504-909542 GCA_003697955.1 Calidris pygmaea
TTGGGCTCCTTCTCAAGGTTCCCAGGACCAGGGTCCAAAGGACGGGCCGCCCCGGGGTCTGGTTTTTGCGCCGCAGCGTTACAGGGAGGTGGCAGCGGTGGAGCAGGGGAGCGCTCTGGGTGTTCAGGGGGATCAGGTTTTGCCTCTTTTCTAACCTGTGCCAAGGCTTCTGCCACCGGACCCCACACGGGCACATGGTCGGCGGCTGCTGGATCTGGTCCCGTGGCCGCGTCCCAAAGTCCAGCTCCTGTCCTGCCCCACACACCCCAGGCAGAGGGGCCGGGCTTAGGAAAGCCCGGGACATCCTTTCGTACCCAGTCTAAGAAAATGATAAAGACAAGGCAGGTACAGGTGGATTCTGAATTTTTAAAATATACCGTAGTACTTTAGATTCACTGGCTGCTCTCTCGGCAGAGCGTTCCCCACGGTTCCCCATCCCTCACCTCTGTCCTGCAGAAGGCGATGAGCCGGCGGTGAGGTCAGTCCTGGAGGCAAATCCCTGGTTCCATCAGGTGCCACCACCGCTCCGGACGGCTTTAGTCTCCTCATTAATGCCCAACATGGGCACCATTTGTAGCGTATGAAGGCACAGACCCCAGTCAGTGATGCAACCAGAACCATTTATTATAACCAACAAGCAGCTTATATAGTACCAATGGATCTTCTTTCCCAACCCACACGCCCCTGCAGCCCCCAGCTGCCAGGTGAGCAGAATTCCCCTCCATCAGTGGGGCCACCAGGCACTGTTTATGGGTCATTAGGATCCTGCTCCTTCTATTCCTTCTTTTGGTCTCTGCTTCTTCCACAATCCTGTTCACCCACACATTTGGGAGAACAATATATACTTTGCCACTCATTAAGTGCTTTATGAGATACTTTTTGTGCTAAAAACATTTCAGATCCTGGTGTTGGTTGTTTTATGTGCATGGTTTTTAGGTCTATTCTTAAGATAGATAATATTACAGAAATAAGCTAAATTATTTTTTAATTAATTAAACTTATTTAGAGCATGTGTTCACCCACCAAATAAAGTTTGGAGAGATTTTATCTATCCCCATCAAGCACCTTTGCAACAGCCCTGGGATTACACCCCTATAACAGAAAACTGGGAGGTTTTTGTTTTGCTGTCTTTTGCCATGCACAAAGAGACCTGCGAAAGGCTATTCTGTAATATTATCTATCTTAAGAATAGAGAATTGAGCATCTTTTGATTGCTTTTCTTTTCAGAACTATAATCACGCATGAAAACTATCTTGTAAGATTACATGCTTACTATGTAGTATGATTTAATACACAGGTGGAAGTTATATATACCCATATAAGCAGCTATAAATATTTAGCAAATATATTTAATTGGTTAAGATGAAGTTAAGATTTCCATCAATCCCTGCTTAGTGCTTGGGTACATTCAGTGCAGGAGAAATTCTTAACCTCTTACATCCCTATATGGAACAGATGTAGAGAAACATGCAAAGATATCTAATATACGAATAATTTTCCCACAAAACATACAATTATTTATACATATATTAAATATACAAATTATTTCCACTAGCTACTAATAGATTTGTAAAAGAAATATTTTAATTACCTGTAATATAAAGGGGCACTCATATATTGCAGTTGTTTTTAATAACTCTGTGTGATAAGATCAATAAAAATTATGACTGGGTGAAACATTTTTGCGAAGAAAATGTTTGCTTTTGGATTATACTTGTATTGGTTTTGATGAGTAAATGATATATTTAATGTTTTGAAAGCTTTCTTCCGTTAACTAAAACAGTTGGTAACTGATAACCTTTGCTAATACTCCTCTTATTTTATTCCAAGGAAAACTGGTCATTACTGAAATTTACATCTAAAACTCTTAAAAACACCCTACAATAATAGGAAATGAAGAAATCCTTGATTTCCAAAATGTCACACAAGGAAATATTGCTTTCACGTGGACCGTATCCTACGGGTTTCAGGACAGGTAGATGTTGCATCTGTGGCCTTTGAACCAGTTCCACACTAAGTATTACAGTTAATACTTACATATTCAGTGTCTTTATCTTCTGAAGCACATATATTGTTCACTTCTGCAACAGGACACTCAGGAAACGAGCTTGCACTGAGAATTCATCCTTGTAATTTAAAAAAAAAAAAATTAATTCTCTTCAGAGGTAACAAAATAAAACCATAAAGTAGATAAACAGAAAAATATTCAGATGCCAAAATGAAGAAACAAACACAACTCAGTGGGAGGTCTGTTGGCAGGGTGCACCTCGTGAGGGGCTGCTTTTCAGAAGTTGCTTTGAGAAAAAGAACATACTTGAAGTCTGAAGAGATACAAGACAGCAAAATATCACCTCTGGGCACGTTTAATTGAATCAGAGCAGGTGAGGCGCTACTGCACGGCCTCGTTCAGCACATCCTTTAAATGGTGCTGGGAATTTTTTGTGGATTTTTCCTGCTCGATGTGATAAACAGCTATTACACATCAAAAGAGTACACAAATATGCCACTGATCCTCTGGTCCTTGATAAGGTGCCAGCCAATCAGTGTCAGCATTTGCATAAACAGCTGGAGTTTTTTGGGACCTGTTCCTGTTCCTGGATGCCTTCCTGATTGTTTGTACTTCATCCCCTCTCCAATGAACTCGGAAAGATCTGAAAACTTCCCAGAGACAAATTGATATATTCTTTAGTCACATTTAATTTCAGCAGACTTCAAGATAAATTTAATAGGGAGGGTGGTCTGGAACATGAAGACGCAGCTGTTCTCTATGTTTTTGTAGGTTTACTAACAGACGTGGGGAAATCTCTAGGTTACAGTGATCTGTTCTTTTTCCTAACAGAATTATTGTGTGCCTCAGCAATTTAAGCTGCTCTCTGAGAAGGAAAAAAAAGAAAAAAAAAAATATATGTTTCATAGAATCATAGAATTGCCTAGTTTTACGGGACCTTTCAGATCACCTTGTCCAACCCAACACAGACAAAAACCTATTTCCTAATAAATTAAAAGTTTCTTAGTATTAAAATCACAAAGTTAGTAAAAGGAATATGACTCTGTGAAAAGGATTTGCATACTAGGAGACATTGCTTACTTTAGAAGAAATTACAGCATATTTCATTATCTGTTGAGCCAAGTAGTTTTTCTGTTCTTATTCATTTATATTTGGTAAGAATCCATATGACAGATTTGGGCTTTGATTTTTGAGTATAAAATGTCTATAATGGGCCATACTATACACAGAGTGGTTTTTGATTGTCTATGATGATCTACAAAAGTCACTGTTCCATGATCTCAAATTGAAAGAAAGATAAAGCTATTTTAAAATTACTTATCTTCATCTATATTTGTCTATATTTTCCTGCTTTGTTAGGGAGTTGTCACATTATACAAGGTTAACAAGAGGAATAGCCTCTATCCTTAACTCAGATTACAATAAAATGTGTAAAAGTACAAAAAATGTTAAGTAAGTAAACTGTTTTGTAACAGTAGCCTTCATTTCTCAAAAGCAACGTAGTTCTGTTTGCTCAAATAAAAGTAGTGTATTTTGAGAATGTTTCAGAAGCTGGAGAACTCTATTTTATAAATACCTGGAGCAAGAATGAAACCTTCAGGAGGAGGGAACAAACAGTTAGAGAAGGGTTAGTAAATCTCCTATGAAAGATGATATTTAATGAAACTGAGAATCAAGAGAATATGCATGAAAAAATTAGGAATATGAAGAGTTTAAAGCAAACTAGAGAAAAAAAATTAAAAATTGCTTTAATAAAAAAAAATAAGTATGGCTTGGATGGTTTTGGTTTTGGTCATATCGTTTAATATATGACCATATGATTTAATATATACCAAACCACATATATGACCATGTGATTTAATATATATAAATCATATGCTCATATATTAAATGATTTATATATATGATTTATATGAATGATTCTCTAAATGATTATAAAAGTTATATATATATATAATATAAATCATATGATCACAACAAATATGAAGGTCGTATGACGGAGAAAGACTAGAGAAATCATTCAGAAAAAAATCAATGATAGAGAATTTATGGGAGAAAAAGTCCCTCTCTTTAACTAAAATTCCCCGACTGAAGACCAGCAGAATATCTGAGGTATGCATGAACCTGAAAGAAATCAAAGATTTAGTTTCTAGCTTTTGAGGTTTGTCATGCGCTTTCATTGTCCAACAGATCATCCAATTTTTACAACGCTGTGATGGAAAACTGCCTTCTGTGTTTCAACAAAATGTCCCTCTCGTAATTTCTCATTCTCAGCTATAGAATGAATTAATTAACTGTTCCCTATTCAATTACATATTAAGAAAGAAAAAAGAAGCAGGAACACAGACTAAAAGAATTAAATCCTTTGAAGATTATTTCCACTGTTAACTAATTTTCTTTTTTAGTTTAAAATCCAGACATCTGACAAGTGAAATTTAAAGACCCAGTTCCAAAATCTTTAGGCATTTTAATCTAATGAAAATCACATAAAATCACCAAAGTTTGCCCTCAGTGAAATGAAATGGAAGCTGTGGAAAGCAAATCCAGTAAAAAGCAATCGCTGATGTTACACAAGTGGATCTTAGTTTTATAAGGGGGTTAGTTGTTTTAACAAGCAATCTCTTCTGAAGGACTGTTTAGAGCTGCTGGTTTTAATTTGATTTCTCATCACTGCAGTTTTAGCAATTTTAGATATTTATGAGATAAAAAGGCATATTTACAAAAAATATTGACTTGACTACAGGATCAAAGAATGAAGATTAAAGCAGGATATGGCAGAATGTGGCAGGAAAAAATAATTAGATTCTTATTCTGCAAATATTCAGTTATAGTACTTCAACAACACTCCTTCCTAGAGTTTAGTCTAAATTTTGCCTTAATTTCAGCTCATCAGCTAGTTACATATTTTTATACTATATTGAGTAATGTCTTGTAGAAGTTTTTATCAAACTGTCTGTCCTGACACCACCTTCTTCCTTCTTTCCCTGCTTCTTCACCCAACACAAATGTTATGGTGACAGTAATCAATTAGAAGTTGAATTTGGTATTAGTCCAATGGGTTTTTTAGAGGTAATACTCTAGTTTGGTTAATTAATGCAGAAAAGACCCATTAGTAGCACAGTTATTATTATTAAATAGAAAGCCAAGGCACTCTCCCCTCCTTTTTTAGCATCTACCCCTTTTCTCTGGTGTTACACTCACCTTCTCAACATCCTTCGGGATACCAAGGTTGACAGGTTCAGGCTTCCTCAAGCAGAAAGAGGCGAGGGGGGATTGCAACAAGTTCACAGAATCGCAGGGGCTGGAAGATGCCCTCTGGAGATCATCTCCTCCAACCCCCTGCCAGAGCAAGGTCACCCAGGTAGGTTTTGAATGTCTTTAGAAATGGAGACTCTACCACCTCTCTGGGCAGCCTGTTCCAGTGCTCTGCTGCCCTCAAGTTGTCACAATCACTCCAGAGGTCCTCACTGGGAGGCTCATGACCTTCACAGTGTAGGTTTCTTTCCCCTCTGTCATGGGGTCTTCTTGGAGAAGAGAAGACGTTCTTTTTGGTGTCCAGCTCAAGATGGAACGTTGCACAAGAGCTTCTCCCAGCCTCCCTCAGTTAACAGCAAGGGCAATTGTTTGTTGTGCCATGATGGCCTCCGTTGGTCAAACTTGGCCATGGTTGTCATTCACAGAGCTTCAGCAGAAGCTGGTGAGACAATGGTCACCTGGCCACCAGGCTCTTGCTCAAACAGGCTGAAAACAACTCAAGCCAAGGCAAGCCCAGGAACTGTCACTCCAGTTCAATGTCTTGGGCCTTTAACAAATAACGGCAAAAACTTTACTTGCTGTGCTACAGTAGGAAATCTACAGAAAATCATCTGCTTCTTTTCGCACTCTCAGCCTTTTTTAGGGTAAATTCCGTCGCTTTTAATAGATTTCATCTCCTCTAGAGAACTCATGCAGTTTAAATCCTTCCTGCCTTGTTTTATTCTCTCACTGTTTATTAGTCCTGAATTCCCTGTCCTCTCTCTGAGTTGGCTCAGGTTAGACGTAACTTATCCATCGTAAGGCAGCTATCCTTATTTAACTTAATCATTAATCCCAAAGTCCTTTTCCATGTGCTGCTTAACAACTATGTATTAGTTTTACCCATCTTCCTTGATGCTTGATTCTTTGATTATTTATATTTTAAATTTACTTTATAATCCATACTGGATTTCAGAAGCAGCTACATGTATTGTGTTTGGTATTGTATTTTGACAGCTGTTTATTTGGGCAATCTGGCTCATTCTTACAGCACAGAAAAAAAGAGATCTTGAACACACATAAAATGAAATGAGGCTTTGAAGTAGTATCACAGACTATTTTCCATTTTGCAGATCATTTATAGAATCACCTTCATTTACTGGTCCTTGTGTAGAACTGCCTGGGATTTGATAAATATTACTCAGCAGTTGTATTGCAGTGGGTGGCTTTTTTATTTTAATTTAGTCAGTGTTTGAAGCTTTTAACTGCTTTTTTCAACTTTTTTTAAAGGATGCTTAGTTTAGAAAAATATTCAAGTAAGCCTCGGCTCTTTTGAATTCAATATTTATCTAGGCTCTTTTCAGAGTATCAGCATATGATCATTTTTTACTTTTCTGTGTTTACTTGATGCTTTCTGTCTGAGAGAGGCTTTACCAGTTGGCTGAACTTCAGGTGATACTACATTAGCATACAGAGTTTTATTACGTGACTGAAGCTTCCCAAATTCACCTGTGCTGTTATGCTCATATTTTCACAGAAAACAAAAATTTTTTTTCTTAGACTCTTGCCAAGTTAATAAAGTAAGATAGTTAGTATTAGTGGGTTCCGTTATAAGCTCATCATAGCTGGCAGGGATTTATTCATTAACATCAAAATATGAAAATATCAAATACAAAAACACAAAGCAAACCCAATGTTCAAAGCTTCCATTTAAGGTTTTTTTTCCTTTTTTAAAGTTAGACAAAGATCAGTTCACAACTCCCCTGCATGTTGCGAAGCCTGAATGAATACACATTCGTTACTGCAAAAGTTAATTTTCACAACCTGACTTGTTCTTTGTTTATTGTTTTTAGTGGGAATTTATTGAGACCCTATGTGGACCATATGATTGATTGTTTAATGAACAACCTACTCCTATTTGGATTCTCAAGTAAGAACTTTTTTTTTTTTCCTATTCTACTGCATATTTAGGAGGATTATTAAAAATATTTCCTATACTTTTGCTGATTACAGATTTTATGGAATTTTCCCTCAGTTCTTGAGTGTATGTACAGAGTATACGTATCTGTATCTCTGTGCACAAGGGCATCCTTTAGAACTCCAGTGAATGCATGGTTCCTCTATTCCTGTTTGGTTTATGAAGTCTGCCAACCAACACATTTATTCCCCAAGACTGGGAGCAATGGTCAGCTTCTGCATACAAGAGATAACTATCTCTCAAATTATAAGCCAAGCTTCTTTATTTTAGTTTTCCTTCCTCATCTCCCAGAATTTTCTGTATGTTTTGTTGTAAACAAAATATCTTTCCCCTCTTCTAACAATTTCCATGGAATGGTCATAAATGTAACAGCACAAGAATAACTGATAACAGAATATTTTTAGGGTTTTTTGTTCTGTTTTGCTTTTCAAAATGGAGATGGAAGTCCTTTTTACATTCGATAACAATGTCTAATAACATTTCTATATACATTTTTCCTTTGTTCAACTCATTTTATTTGAGGATTTATTTTTTTGCTCTGTTTTTCCAACAAAAATCCCTAAGAATATAGTGAAGACCAAGAAATGCCTCTTCAGTTTTTAAGGATTGCTGAAAAGAAGGGAAAAAAAATTGATTGTAGGTCAAGTTACTTCACTTAATCCTCAACATGAAATCCTACTCACGAAAGCCCAATCGCGTATATGCATTAAGTTTTGGACTCTGCCCATAACTCTTGGTGGAGACTGAAAGAGAACGAGCCATTTGCTGTCACGTTTTCAGCGTCATTCCTTTGGAAAACAAAGGTATGATTGAAAAGTGAGGTTTTAGGCAGGAAAAGTCATGCGAGTAGAGAAGCACTTATACAAAGTGGCTGGCTGAACAACTGAGTTTTTTGTAAATAAGAATAATGAATTAAGAAGAATAAGAAATGAATGCATTTGGAAGGTGACCATGGGATTTTAGAGGTGAAAGGGTATTATTTTCCCCAGCAAATGTGACATATGTTGCAAGATGGGAACAATTTTGCGTAACTGTTAGAGCAGAGTAGTTGAATGCGCTACTGAATTAGCAAAGCTTGGAAAGTTTCCCAAAGTTATTTTGCTTTTGTACAAGTAATTCAAATGCCTAACGCTAACATGCTCTACAGAAAAGCTGCTATCTTGACATAGTGATTTTAGCTGATTTTTTCTGGCATGGTCTTATTAAGCCTTGTAATTTCCAACTCCAATTTTGGATTGTCCGAGCGTTTTAGAACAGCAGACAGTATCTGATTCTGGACATCTATTAATTTTATTGGGCAATAATAACAATTTCTATCCATTAGAGCTTTTTTGTTAAATGTAGCTGTCAGAGCCCGCGCAGACCTGACTTTTTGTGTCCCCCCAAGCCTATTCCTCCCCCTCCCACCAGCCATGGCCCAGGACCCCGTTTCAGCCCCACCAGGGCTGAAAGAGACATAGAGAACCTTCAAGATTATAACTGCTGAGAGGGTTTATTATTAAGTGTTTCAATAATTTCTCTGATATTTGACATACAAGAATAGAAATCAGTTTCTCCAGAGCTGAGGAAGGAACTAGGGCCGTCTTAGTCTGGTTTTCAGCAGCTGCTTTACCACAGTTAATCCATTGTGCTTCTCACCAGAAAAGCTCATTCTGCAGTGAATTAGACATACATTCTGATTTACCTGGTCTTCTTGCCTATTCTAGCAATATAATGGTTGCTATAGAGTAAAAGGTTAATTGTGGAGCTATCTAGTAGACTTTATCATAAATGAACATAAATGTGCATGCAGTTTCAGGAACTGGTGATTCATAGGTGAGAATAAATCAGGTTTCCTGGGCATTCTGATATTTTTTCACCGGAAAGAACATATATTAATAGAAATAATTTCAGAAATAAACAGAAGAATATTGACAAAAAAAGATATAAAATTGGCACGGTCCTTTGAATGCAAGAATGGGACTATTTTTAACACATTGGGGATCCCGCCCAATATTTATTGATCTGAAAATACCTCGTGTGAGCAGCAGGCCATAGCGACTGAGCAGCATTTGATACACCAGGAGAGCACACAAGTACCCCAGCAATGCACTTACATCTGCAGTTGGACAATTTGTGTGTGAAATTCCATATAAGTCTCTCATGATCATTTTTGATCTCTTTGACTCTCTTGATCATTTTTGACACTTTACAGAAATGTCAAATGCTCTTAATAAGCTGTCCAGAGAAAAGGAGTAGCTGGTACAGCTAAAGTGCTTCTGGGGCTTGGGTCAGTAACATAGAATCATAGAATTGCTGAGGTTGGAAGGGACCTTTCAGATCACGGAGTCCAACCATCAACCCAACACTGACAAAACCCATCACTAACCCATGTCCCTCAGCACTATCTCTGCTGGGAAGCTCTACCAGGTTATTTCAGGCAAGTGTGTGTATCCACTTTTTTGAAGACATACATTCAAGTACAATGTTTTCCTCTGTTTAATATAGTTATCATTCTGTCTCCCAAAAATAATATTTTACAGCAAGTTCATGGTAACATTTTACACTACCTCGTGGGTCAAAAAGTTAATTTATTTTTGTTTCAAGGCTTTCTGCTTAGCAACTTCAGCTGTATTTTTATTTATCTTGATTTACAAGGCATGAATCACTCCTTCTTCACAAATATGTTATCTCATTGAGCAGACTGCTCAGGACTCTGACTACATTCAGCTGATTTTAACCATCTAAAAATGAAGCACATAAAATAAACTAGTTATATTTATCTTGCTAGTCGCAGCTAGTCACAGAGAGAGAGAGAGAGAAAATGAATGACTCATTTACTATGTTTTAGAGGCATTCTTATGTATTCACAAGAATCTTTTTAAGGTGTTGTCTCTCAATTGATGAACAGTGCGACCTAAGTATCATAATCCATGATGCCTAAAATGATGAGATAGTCTCCCCCTCCACCTAATTTAGAGACTATGGTTTAAAGTACACAGTATTCTGAATCTTGATTTCTCCTTGGCTGCAATTTAATTAACCCCTTGGAATATTTATCTCACTTCTTAGCCCTAGAACTGCCCAGAGGTCAAGTATCCTTTCAAGGAGGTTTCCTCTAAAATAAATTGATTTTACTTATTCTTCTTTTTTCTATATCAAGGATGAATTTGGCGTAGTTATTCCACAGACCAAGCATATTTATTGAGGCTTTGATAAAGCATAATGTATGAGCTGTTCTGTTCATTCTGTGTCTTCACAGAATCCTGGCAGCAGTAGCAGTGTAGACCAAAGTGTCTCAATATTTTCTTCAATAGCAAAAAAAATGCTCATCATCTAAAGGGGGTGACTCAAAATTTCCTTTTAGTCCTGACTAACTCTTTTCTCCATACAGTGCTAGATTATGTCACTTGAAGAGAGGCCTGATGACACTTGATTACAATTACTATTCTGCTAAAACTACTGCTACATATTATTTTAATGAATTGTGTCCATTCTTTGCACAAGCCCAAGTGAGACACTCTTTGACTTTGCTACTTTGACTTAATGAGGATAACAAACCCAATGAGCATAAAGGACAAGCTGTAACGTTGGAGTTGTCTAATCTCTGTAGGTATCTGCCGTTTCATCTTACACTCACTGGATGATGGACATTTGCAGAAGAGTGAATTCTTTTTAAAGTTTCAAACCGAATCAGGGCGTTTGTCCAGCCTCCACTCTGTCCCTCTTGTACACAGCATACTGTATAATGATTAAAGATCTCTTACTTCTCACCTTTATCTGCCAAATCAAGAAGGAAGTTTATATACTGTTCCTCTTGATCATTAAAAGATTTGAATCTCAGTCACCTTTGGAAGAACTACCTGTGTTCATAAAGGGTGAATCTTTTACTGATGGAATAGGCAAAGGCAACAGAATATGTCACTTTTGTGTTCTTCCCTTCCAGACTTATTGCTGTGTTTCTGAAATATCTTAAAATGCAGGGCTTTTTTTTCCCCTCATAGAATCACAGAATGGTTCGGGTTAGAAGGGATCTTAAAGCCCACCCAGTGCCACCCCCTGCCCTGGGCAGGGACACCTCCCACCACACCAGGTTGCTCCAAGCCCCTTCCAACCTGGCCTTGAACCCCTCCAGGGATGGGGCAGCCACAGCTTCTCTGGCCAACCTGGGCCAGGGTCTCGCCACCCTCACAGGAAGGAATTTATTCCTAAATTTCATCTAAATCTCCCCTCTTTCAGTTTAAAACAGTTCCCCCTCGTCCTATCAACATGATAACACTGACGTATGTGTTTAGTCACTAGATGAACACAAAGTAGACTAAAACCTCAAATATATTCTTTACCTTCCAAATAAGTTATTTTCTTAAAAGAAAATTTATTTTAAAATATATTTTAATTTAATTCACTCCCCAGAATTCAAGGGCTAAGCAGCTGGAAAAGTGGATGCCTGCTCAGCAGCATGTCCAGAGTCATTCTTTTAAAAATCATCGTAAAGTTATTTATATTTGATCAAGATTGGAGAGCCTTCACGACGTGCTGTAAAATTTCACCTATGAAACAAAATGGTAAGAACAAATTACGTGCAAAGAAGAGGGCAAACGCACTGACTTCATATCATCAATTAAAATCTCATTCTCACTGAATTGCTAGCAAAAATATGTGAAAAAGTGAACGTGATAGCACATTCAGGAACTGAATCCTGCTCTGCAGCGTGTCTTTCTCTAGCTAACTGTCTGCAGAATCAGCACCGAATCAGGCTTCTATTTTTCTACAGGAAAACAGGTTGCAAAAACTGGAAAGAGATTCAGATATTTTTTTTTATGAGTGATTTGTGATCTAGCAATGTCAGCAATATTTTTCTGTCCTGTTTTCTTTTAAAACTCTACTTGTCTAGCTTACTCAGGAAAGAGTTGTTATATTTAAAATTATTTCCAGGAGAAGAGATATTTTGATTTTTTGACTGAGGAGACCAAGCTGAAGTGCCTATGATGGTTAGAAATTGAAACTAATTACATTAGAAGTAAAAGACAATTTACATTTTGTCTTGGGAAATAGAGTATTCTTGATGTCTTGGTGTCTTTGTAATTAAATTGGTTTTTATATTTAAAAGGAATACCAACCATAGGTTAAACTGGTAGCTATGGCCATCCCAAATTATTTGGCATATATCCAGGCTTTGCTACCCAGGAGTCAGAAGAAATTTTCTTCATGATCCAACTTAGCCTTATAAGATGTGAATTAACAATTGCTTAGGGAAAAATTTTGATGGTAAGAAAATTAGGGAAAAATCCTACCTACTGAAGTCTATTAAGACTTATGCCCTTTTAAAAATTATTTTATTTGGGAAGCTGTAAAATACTAAGAAAACCTTTCGCTTTCTGAAAGAAGCACTTTTGTGAGAGCTTCCATCCTGAAATTTTTAAGTACCTCGTGAGGCAACTTTATAGCAACAGGAAAAATGAAAGCAATGGATGTCTTTCATGCGATCTCATCCTGTATCAGAGATAACTTAGCTATAGTTATAGTAAAAATAGTTAAAATATAGTTATAGCAAAAATATACATCTATTGGGTACATGTGGAATAGCTTAATCAGTGTAACCACCTGTATTTTAAAAGAACAATAAATATTTTGCCATGTTGTGCAAAAGCAAGACACAAACCTTAGCAGTATATAAACGACTTGATTTTGAATTCCATCCTTTACATTGAGATCTAGACAGACTAAGAGCCAGAAAAAAACTGTGATCAAGGCTTGTGCAGAGCTTTTCCTTTCACTTGATGTTCTATAAGCAGGGACTTAACGATGAGGGCTTTTTAACATAAAGGAAAACAAGATATACTGCATATTTGGGTGTTTGGGTAGAATCAGGTAAAGGTTACATGAGAAATAAGTTAATGGACTGAAGTTTATAGCTGTGTGTATAACTGTCAAATCTCTGTGTAAATTACCTTTCTCTTCTGCTGGCTGGAATGCAAAAATGCAATAAACTGTTAATAAAAATGGAAAGGTCATATGTAAATACCACAGATCTTGAAAATGAACCAGAAAAATATGATAGTTTGCACACAAATATCATTTAATTTTCTGTTTCATGGTGTCTAGAGTGGGATAGGGCTTATGGTATGTGTTTTTATCAAAGTATAGTGAGGAAAGCTCCTATTAAAAAGAGATTTGCTTTAAATCTGAAAACAAGTGTTTGATCACTAATTAGTTGGTTGTCTCTCCAGCTTAGAAAGATTTTTTTTTTTTACCTTATTAACAAGACTCAAAAATAAAGACTGATTTAATTATCCTCATAATTCACTAAGAGTGTTTACAGTGCAATATATATTCTGTTTTTTCAGTGCACCTGAACACACACTTGTTTATGTATTTTTATTTAAACTGAAATATATTGGTAGCATACTTTCTAAAAGAAAAGATGAAGGAATTTGCAAGAAGTCTGATTTCTTGCTCAGAAGACTGGAATTTATTCAGGTGCCAGCTTCAATGGAGTCATTATTTGCCTGTATTTTGTTCCTGAAAAAAATCCTATACTTTTATCTTTAAAACCTGAGATTCTCCAGGCAGTATACCTGAGTGATATGCATTTATTTAATTTGAATTAAATGGAATATATATATATATGCATCGTGATATAATGGTCCATATGTTTGTGGTGGTTGACGGAGGCCTATATCACTCTGGAGTATTCCTTCTTGTTTCCTTCTCTCCTTATATTAAGGATATAGTAGAAATATGTATATGTATCTATACATGTATATATATATGTAAAAATGTATAGTGGTCTCCACATGGTCTAGTGGGAGGTGTCCCTGCCCAGGGCAGGGGGTTGGAACTCGATGATCCTAAAGTCTCTTCCAACTCTAACCATTATATGATTCTATTAAACGTACTGGGTACTTTCATATTACCTCTTGCCTATTTAAGAAATTATTTTTCTTGTGGGCTGTTATACAGAACTAAGAAGGGATATCAGCTTTAGTATTTATAATTAGTAGAGATTATTTTAAGAAGGCAATTTTCTCTTAGAATGAGGGTCAGGCAGTGGATGAGTTTAGAAATGACCTGTAAGACGGGTGCTTTGTAATCAACACCTGAATAAAAAACTCTACTTCTTACCTACAAAACAATGTCTTGATATCAAAGATGCTCTAAAATTAGAGTGATTACCCACTTATTTTTCTAAACAGAAAGATAAATGATGGCTTTAATCAAGAATAAGCATCAAAAATAAATCAGGAAGGATACAGGCTATGCAGCCATAGGATTACATAGTCACAATAACAGACACCTTCTTAGTAGCTTGTTTTACAGGATTTTTTTTTTTTTAATGAAGCTTTATTTTATGTGCCATTGAATGGAGTGGTAGAAGGCAAAGGTCACCCTTTGGACACCCAGGGCACTCCATTCTTCTGTAAAAGTAATATAAAAATACTCTCTTCAGGTGGAGTTTTGTTTTTTCCTCAAATACTGTAACTTCTGAATTACATAAAATTTAGAATGAGAAAGAGATGGGCCACCAAACCAAAAGCCTAGATCAGACTTAAATTGTATGTTTTGTTTGGGATGTGTTGGCATATCCCATTGTATATCTGAATGAAAAAGGGAGTAGAGCAGAATACAACTTCACTACCTACTTCTGTTCATTCTTTTAGAAGAACAGATGAAATGTTAGCCCACTATTAAAAGCTTCTGGATGAAAGTGGTCCCTGAATTTTGTGAGGCTGGACATACCTCCTATTTACCATACAATCATAGAATGGTTTGGGTTGGAAGGGACCTTAAAGCCCACCCAGTGCCACCCCCTGCCCTGGGCAGGGACACCTCCCACCAGCCCAGGTTGCTCCAAGCCCCCTCCAACCTGCCCTTGAACCCCTCCAGGGATGGGGCAGCCACAGCTTCTCTGGGCAACCTGGGCCAGGCTCTCACCACCCTCACAGCGAACAAGTTCTTCCCAAGATCTCATCTCATCTCCCCTCTTTCAGTTTAAAACCATTACTCCTCCTCCTATTGCTGCACTCCCTGATCAAGAGTCCCTCCCCATCTCTCCTGTAGGTCCCCTTTAGGTACTGGAAGGCTTCTGTAAGATCTCCCTGGAGTCTTCCCTTCTTACAGCTCCATTTATGTATGCCTCACCCTTTCAGCTCTACCAGCGATGCATAATTATTCTAAATATATATGAAGAAACCTAAAGCCAGTGTAGAGGTACCTTTGCAGGCTGCCAGTAAGGTGGTACATCCACATAATACTTTACTGTAACATAAAGATTCATCTTGGAGTGTATCGATATCCCAGTGCAATTTTTCTGCTTCTGTTACAAGAACAGGGAGTCCTAGTTTTAACGCCACCCAAGGGAAGTATTTTTATTTTTATTTTATCTTAGGGGAGCCTAATGATGTTGAAGCCATTTGAAGAGCTGTGAGAGACTTAGAAATCATAAGAAGGACAAAGGAAAAGACTCAAAGTGTCAAAGGTGTCAAAGATAGCATCACTCGTATATAGGTGTAACAAAAGAGTTCATTGATTATTTAAAAACCCAAAATTAGAAGTAGTAGAAAATCATTCCGTCCCACTAGCATGTTACACAATGGTGTCCATATGGACAAAAAAAAAAATAATTAAAAAATTCTTTTGCAAAGTTGACAAATTATTTTGTGTATGTTTAAATACAGCTTTGCAAATTTGAATGCTTAAAAATGATTGGAAAGCAGCTGGAGGTTATCAACGTTCATATTTGAATCCATTGGAGCTGCAGTTTCTGCAATAAAAATGCCACCCAAAAAGCATTACTTCAAAAATCTGGTACTTCTCTGCAATTGGAAGCGCCTGTATTTTATTCAGTAAGGTAGATCTGTGTACTGGAAAACCTGAATTGAATTAAATTAGCATGAATTCAAATTTTCTCAAAATAAAAATGCGGACCTAGTTTATGATGAAGAGTTTTAAGCTATGTGTTATACTCTGTCATGAGGATTTGTAGGGTTTACTGCGGAATGTGTGACTCTGTCACCAGCTCCGTAATTAAAAAAAGTTATTCCAGCTCTTTCCTGCGGAAGGCTTTTGAGAGCCTTGAGCTCAGTGACTTTTACAAACACAGGAACTGAATTGATCAAATAATCTTCAGAACCACTGTGCTGTCGTGGTTTTTTTCATTCTCGGTGCAGTTCTTTTCTCTTTGTGCTAAATCATGTGGAAGGGAAAGGGGCACACTCTGTAATCTCAGCAACAATAATTGGATTAAACACCTTTTTTTTTTTTTTTTTTTTCTTGGCAACTCTCAGCATTTTTAAAATGTTATGCTTTGAAGAGCCATGGGACTATTAAGTGTAAGCTTGCAAGTGTTTTCAATTTCCATTTCTGTGCTGCAGACTTTCAAGCACTGTAGAAAAAATTATTTACAAAACATCTAGACAACTAAATGCTCCTGGTGTATAATTAATAACTGCATGGAAGCTGGTGAGCAAGGTACTTTAGACTACTCAGGCTGAAGGTAATTGTGCATATGCAAATACTTCCTGCAGTCGGAAGCTCAGAGATGGGGACTTTACAATCATAGAATCACAGAACTGCTAAGGTTGGAAGGGACCTTTCAGATCATGGAGTCCAACCATCAACCCAACACTGACAAAACCATCACTATCCCATGTCCCTCAGCACCATGTCTGCCTGGATTTAGATGCCTCCAGGGATGGGGACTCCACCACTGCCCTGGGCAGCCTGGTCCGAAGTTTAATAACTCTTTCAGTGTAGATTTTTTTCCTCATCTCCAATCTAAACCTCCCCTGGTGCAACTTGAGGCCATTTCCTCTTGTCACATGGCCTGTTCCTTGGGAGAAGAGACCGACCCCCCCTGGCTACACCCTCCTTTCAGGGAGTTGGAGAGAGCCAGAAGGTCTCCCCTCAGCCTCCTTTTCTCCAGGCTGAACACCCCCAGCTCCCTCAGCCTCTCCTCACAAGACTTGTGCTCCAGACCCCTCACCAGCTCCGTTGCCCTTCCTTGGACATGCTTCAGCCCCTCAATGTCTTTCTTGTTATGAGGGCCCCAAAACTGGACCCAGCACTCAAGGTGGGCCCTCTCTTGAATGGAGAAATATTCCCAGAGACTTCATGTCCTACAGCAAATTCCACTGACCCGTGTGAACTCTGCGGTTCTATGAGGCCTTGGGAGTGCAGAATTGTGGTCCCTGGGTCTGGAAGCTGATGTTGCTGCCAGCTGATTTTAAATCACAAAACCTGTGGTACGGCATAGGTGTTAAAATGTAAATTAGATTTCTTCGTTAAAATAAAACCAGAAGTCTGTTATCAAAGGAAACAAGCTAACAGCTTGGAGGTAATAATTTCTGTTACTAAACAGGGGGACTGTTTGAGGATAGAGTTGATGTTGTTGAAGGAGATTGATATGTTTCTGTTGCTGCATTTGAAAGACTCATGTATTTTACAAAAGATTTGAATTGAATTTTTTCAGTGTTTGAAAAGAATTCTAACTGGTTATAGGAATGTACCTCTAAGAACTTTTTTAGTATTGGAAAAGGATTTGTGGTCGTTTAGTTACAGCATTCATTTACAAATTCTTGTAGGTATAGATCATCTGAAATTAATATAAATAATTTGGGCAAGTTTAAGTTTGGTTTTTAGTTTCCACCTGACAATGGAGATAAAACAAGTCTGACATCTCTCCCACATATAAATATTTATAAACTATTTTCCTCTGAAGTTAGGAACATAAGTTTATAGCAATTTAGGATTCATTATGCTAGCCCACTGAGCACAGGAGTTACTCGGAAGGTCTGAAAAGAGTTTCAAAGGCAGTGCTCAGTAGCAGCCAGCAAAAAAAATTGGATGGCACAAACGATTAGAAAAGGAGCAGGGAACTGGCTCAGAAATCTCAGTGTGCAACTGTTTTGCAGTGTTTTGCCAGTGTCTTTGAGTATTGCGTGAGGTCTTGGTCTGTCTGATCTCAAAAAGGATATAGTACCACTGGAAAACTTTTGACAGGAGCATCAGGAATAATTAAAACCATGACATACTACCCATGGAGAGGACATCTCTGGGTGCCAGCAATATTGGCACCATAGCTTGGATGGCAAGGGTGCTTTGGAAACGAATCTCCAGCTTGTTTCCATTTGCCCTTCACTTCTTTAGCTGCTGAGCGGTTTGGGAGATCACAGGTTGGATTTCCTTCAGATAAAGTTTGCTGGAAGATTTCCACTCATCATTTGAGTTCTCAGGCCCTGCAAACAGTCTAGTCCAAAGTAAAACATCGCTAAACACACTTAGTGAGGGGGTCAGGCCCTTAACATCAACTATTTTGCTCTTCCCGTCCATTCCCAGTGTACTACCCGCTGGTGTCATCGTATCCTGAAGTGGACAAGGACTCTTCAATTTGGGAAAAAAGACAACTGAGCAGGGAGGGGGAAAGTCTCACAGATTTTTATTAAAGAGAAGAAAGAATAATTTAAACAATTGGCTTGAAAACCCCTTTTTTTGGTTATTTTCATACCAGATGATAACTACTGACTCCATTGCTGCTATTGATACCAGTTAAAAAGTAAAAATTATGTCACTGCTTTATTTAACACCTTTTTCTCGTGTAACAATGCTATATGCGCTAAAAAAAAAAGCAGCAGAGGACAGTAATAGGGAGAGAGAATTTTACCATGACCGTGATTTATTTTTTTTCTTTTCCCTTTGTATGATTTGTGATGTTTTATGCCGCTGAGTTTCATATTGGCCAGGGCTATAAAAAAATCTGATACCTCTAAGGCGTCGGCCCATTTATTCCAGCAAAGCCGTTCATTTGACCACCACAATGTTTGGGGGATTTGGCTTCATTATAGAGTCTGTAAACTTCTGTTCAAATTGCGTGTGACCCACGTTGTCACTGCCTCCCCTTGTTAGAACCTGAGGTTATAAAAACTCCTGAAGCACCGGTACAATACCACATTTCTACCTGGCGGTTAGAAAGCTTCAGCTTATTTACAGTGTACGTGGAATACCACTGAGGCTTTTTCTTTTCTATTTCTCCTGCTCCCTTTAATATATTCTTTTAAAAGCGTGCTTACTTAAACTAATAACTATGATTTGAGGCCTCGGTGCAGTCTAAAACCTTTATGATTCACAATAGCTTTTCTTCTGGCAAGCTTTCATCCAAGTTTAGTGCAGGACTTGTGCTCTCTGACAAATCTGCACATAATACAAGGAAATTTCACTCTTTGCCCCCAGAAAACTTGTTATTATGTCGCTGGGAGATGCTTGTGGTGACAGTGCCCACCGTGTGGCAGGTGCTCCATGATGTTGGATAACAAAATCCCTACGGGGAGCTGCAGATTCTCTTCATGTCGATACTTTCCTGCCGGCTTCAGCTTTTGAATGATAAATGATGCAATTAAAGCTTTTGAGATGTGCATAAAATAACTCGCCTGATTCCTGTTAACCCTAAATAGGTCTGTGACATTATGGAATAAATCTTACTGTTAGTCTCAGTAAGAATATATTTTTTTAAACCTGATGTTCTTCGTAGCTTCGGAGCAATAAAAGGAAAAAAATAAAGCAAAATTCTTAAAAGCAAGCTACCATTTCCAAGAATGCCTCAGGTATTGGTCAAAAGTAGTAAGACATTAAAAATTCCTGGTATAATTTTCTCTGATTTCTTCCTTAATTTAGTGGCTTAATGTTGGGTTTACGTTTGAGCCAAAAGAAGTTTTATTTACCCATTTCGTTGGAGACTGAAAGTACCTAACAGTTGTTTCTATGTCATGAATGGCTTTAAGGAGATCTCATTCTGCCTATTGCTCTCTTTCTTATTTTGAAGGTTTTTTTCCAAATTATATATAAAATTGGGAACTATTCCTGTGAATGACTAAAACAACTTGGTAAAAGTGATATTAAGGGCATCATTTTATCCAATTGGAAGATATTTAACAGATAACCTAAAACTATGTTAGCTCTACTCCCTACAATTTATTTCCAGGTCTTTTATGTGGTGTTGGTTTTGGGGTTTTTTTGGGTTTTCTTTGTGGTTGATGATCTCAAAGATCCCTTCCAACCATGAATATTCTGTGATCCATGGGTCATACGATTTGAAGTTATACCTTTTGTACTATGGTTTTTATGTCAATTACAGATTTGACTGAAATACATTTGGCAAGAGTTTAAGCTGAGAACACGTGAAGATGATTGGGAAAAGAGAAGAAAGAGAAGAAAGTGGGCACCTCCACTCCTGGGGAGTAGGAAGGCAAGTGTAAAGGGGGAAACTAACTAACATGACAGATTCCTTTCTTGGCGTAAGTGATCAAATATTAAGTAAATTGAATTCTGAAGTCATTGATTTGAATCTCTGGTGAGACTTGTGAGAGGAGATCTTTCTACCTTTCCAGTGTTAGCTTGTGCCGTGCCTCATTTCAATGTGAAGATCAGAGTAGAGTTTTAATACCTTTTCTTTTTATTTATTAAAAAAAAAACAAACAACAAAAAGCTCATCGTGCCAAACAGTTCCACTGATACAGAGTTAGATCAAAAAGAAGGAATCGAATTCTTCAGCCAACCGCGAATCCTGTCAGAAACAAGACAGGCACGTTCATGGTGATCTTGTTGTTGTGCCAATTAACCCAGAATGCCATTAGTATTTTGCAGACTCAGTTTGTGCTCCCAACAGTGGCACCATTTCTGCTGGCAAATTGGGAGGTTCCGTGGCATCACATGAATTCTCCAGAGGGAGGCTACTTTAAAAGGTTATTTTAAAAAACTTTTGTCTTTATAAAAATTCTCAGTGTGTTACAGATAATAGCTATATTTTGTGTGTGTGCGTATGTGTGTATGCAGGTATCTATGTGAGCAGACTTCTACATACAGTTTCTAGAAAGTCACTGTTTCTAGTGAGATTTTTGACCTTTCTCTTCTTGTTTTCGCACATAATAAAGCAAAACAAAAGGATACGCTATCCTTTTCATGTCAAATCTCAGATTTAACTTTAAAGCACCATGAAGAAATCTAGATAAAGGTAGATGCCTCTGCTGCACTGTTGCTTCAAACCAGCTGTGATTTTGCATTTCTTTTTGCTGTTATAGTTAGCTGTTAAAAAAATGTTAGAGAGTTGGATCTCTGTACAAAGTCATCTCTCTTCCTAAATCCTGGAAGCCAGTCCTCCTTTACCCCTAGAAAGCTAGAGTGTAGAAATGGAAGCCCGGGATCCAATAATTTTTACTTATTTAAGTGTCTGTTTCGTGACTATTCCATAAACAGAAAATCAGTGACAAGAAAATTTCGGCAAGAAATCGATTTGACAGTATATTCAAGTAGTATTAAGTTATTGTAGAGCACAGTAATCTATAAAGTTCTACCATTAGGAGAACAGATATTTTAATGTCCTTGTTCATCAGTTGATATGTCCTATCTGGGAAAAATTCTCATGAAAGAGGAATAAGCTTACAAAAAGAGTAAAATTTAGGCATAATTTGTTAGTTTGTCCATTTGGGGATAGACAGCATTATAGGTGTGCTTATAAAATTAAATTATAACTCTTTTTTTTATCACTTCTGTATGTTTATATTTCTTATTTCTCATAAAGCCTGTTATGATGGTACTCAGTTGAGATGTTGTTTGTAGGAGTCTTTCTCATGATACAGAAAGTGAAAGGTGTTTATTAAAAAAGCAATAAATCTTTACTTAATAACTGATGATCCTGGCCCTGGCGTTCTTGTGGTGCAGAGGTCACCTCTTTCATTGACTGTGATTGTATTTGATTCAGCTGGAAATCAAAACCACACGAACATATGAAATAGCAATGTAAGAAATGCTGAGTAAATGGGATTCTCTTTTCCTTTCTTTATTTCCAAAAGAATTGGAACAATAACCTCCTCTCAGCTAGAAAGACTGCTATTCGGTTTACTCTTGTAATTCAAATATGAAGTTAAGCTCAAGAACTCTTGCTGAGTCAAGATCTAAAACACTGTGCTCCACTTCCCTATTGCTTTTTTAAATGTCACTCACCCTTAAAATTCTTCAGCTTATCATACATGAAGTATGGACAGTACATATTTATTTGCTAAGAGGTTTACCAGGAGACAGTTACCAATTTCTATGATGCTTTTTGATCTCTTCCATAGAAAAGTACAATATAAAAGACACTGGCCAGTACTGTTTCTGCTGTTCATAATGATACTCATAATTTATAAGGTGCTCTCAAGCAAGTCTGAGTGTTCCATTATTTATTCTCCGTTTGTGACATATACGATTATGTTAATTTATAAGTGGGTTTTTTTTACAAAGAAGGAAAAAAAAACCCCAACTATACAGAATACCCTTTATTCAGGGAGGCAGGTCTGTAGGTGGAGACATTAGACCATATTTTAATTAAAAGCATTTGCATCTATGTATGAGATATAGTCTTTTTATGATGATAACTAAGGATTCATCTTTTGGAAGAGGATTTTCATGGCAAAGGCAGGAGGAGCAAGATATATAGACTGTTACAAAACTAATGTGTGGTTACCACGATATTAGAGGATTTTATGGTTATGATCACTGGGTAGATGCACTGCATGCAGCTTATCTTGTCCTAATTGCAGAGTCACAGACTGAATATGGTATTTTAACAGATAACAGTATCCTACAACACGTTTTTCTCCAACTGTTACCCTTCTTATTCATCTCTTTAGAACTTAATGGTTTGAGGTCTGTGTTGCTGGTCATTACTACCATTTGTTTTGGAAACTTTTTAATAAGGGCAGCTATTTGCTCGTCCTTCTCCCCTTTAACTAAATGCCACTGGTATCATTTTATCACTTACTGGATTCTAACTAAGGACCTCTAGAAAGTAGAGAAGATGGGCAATGTGTAAAAGAAGATGGGGCAGGTTTTGCTTAAAAGGGTCTAGAGCTTTAAGAGGGGTGGAGGGGAATATTCTTAGAAAAACCCTGCTTGAAAATCGGACTTGAGCTGGAAGTTGAATTCTTTTGTGCTAAGTCATTCATAAAGTCAGGTTCTTTAAAGAGCTTTTGATAGTGTAGCTGTTTGACATGTTAGTCCGCTACCACATACAACATCAAGCTTTATGTTTTGTAAAGATGTGGTTAATTTTTGAACCATGGGTGTACCTTTGTATCCATGAGACATCATAACACAGATGTATTATATTGAAGAATCAGTTAATCCAGTATTTTATCTACAGCATTGGCCATAAAACATTTTACAAGGTATAATATAAAGATCTCATGCAATGATACTTCCCTGAGACATCTTGGGGATATCATGTCACTGAGTTTTGGAACTTCCTCTTGCTAAAAAAACCAATGCAAACAATGTGCTTTAGCAGGGCAACACCCAGATTATTAATATACTCTAAATTTTACCAGGCGATTTTTATTTCACGTTAGTGACTATGGAATAAACCTAATAATCAATACCAGTATCAGAGAAGTAGGGTAACATAATAGTTTACCGAATCATAGAAAATATTATGAGGTTACAGACTTGATTTTGGCTAGTTTCCCTTAGAAAATTTCTTTCATCACAAAATACAGATCCAATAGAATTAGTTCTGATCTTCACAGCCCATTTGAACAACAAAGTTGAATTCTCTTTGTTCCTTATTTTTGCTGTTTTATTTTTGAATGTCCCCTATGCTAGGAAATTTCTCACAACACATTTTGTTGACTTGTGTAATTAGGGTACTTCTCTTGCTTTATATTTTGTGGAAAAGAAAACAGTAAAATATTTAATCTTTCTAATACCACGAAGAAGCTGGGAGTTAGAATCCTGTAAATGATATGCTGGTAAAAGATCTGTTCTTAACCAACGAGGAAGAACAAACAATACATAAAACCTCTGAAATATATTGTTCTCCGAGAACAAAAGTACACCTTCACTGCAGATCAAGGGGTAAAGAGGTTCAGTATAACCCATCACTGGGGAAAGGAAAACCTTGAAATAGTAAGTGAAGTAACAGCTTTTTGTGTGTGCATTCAGTTTATATATATATTATAATTAGTAAGGACTGGGAAAAAAAGGTCTCTTGTACAGGAGTAAAGTTTGTTCCAGGAACATGAAAAAGAAATACAAGATGCATGAGTGGATATTTAATTAGACAGCTGCTTCATTAAGGTAATTCTGATGGGAATCCCTTGCGATAATTTAGTATTTAGTGCAGTTCATGATTCTCAAAAATTCTTACAGGACAGAAAAATTAATTTATCCCTCATCTGTTATTCTTTCAGTTTATGAAGTTAAATTTTTCATTTTTCATACAGTCTTTCTGGTTCCTGAATATTCTTGTATTTCCTGGACATATATTTACTGATACCATAACACGCATAGGCTTTCCATTTCCTAATCAGTATTATCTACCAAAGAATTCAGGAGTTTACAGCCAAGTGGAAAATGTCACTTCATTTGTTCTAAACATCTGGTTCCCTTTATAAGGAGCTTGAAAGATCAATTTCTTAAAGATCCCAAACTCTCCCTGGTGTTTGTTTGCATCCCAGCTACCAAACAATTTCAAAATACATTTTTGTACTGGGCAACATCTCTCCAATGAGGGTGTAAGTGAACTGGAAATAAATATTTACCCTTACTTCCCACTTTTCCTCTGTATTTTATCTGCTCGTATGCAGAACTGCTGTACCACCTGAGGTGCAATAATGTTCTGAGGGGAATTGGATATCTACCTAAAGGATCAATTGAAAGTGGCACTCGGAAACTTTTTTTTCTACATTGAACAGATTTTGTGCAATTCTAGGACACGGAAACAGCTGCAGCTTTCTTTCGGGGGGAAAAATGTATGTCTTAATCAATTCAGCACTCAAAATATAAACTCTTGTTTTTTTCTTTGTGATACCTTTTGGATATACTTTAATAAGACAGACTTCCTTGGGATGAGAAGAAATTTAGAATTAGACTATCAAACCACCAGAGTCCATTGAAGTTCTGTGTAATGAGTAGAATTCTCTAAGTCCTGGTGAGTTAATAGTGAGTAGATCAAAGCCAAAAAAAATTCTTCAGAAGGTGGAATTTATTAAAAACAAACAAAGTCCCTGATTGAATGTTCTGCTTAGGAAATGTTCTAGTTTGACAGCCCCAGAGACCGGAGTCATCTCAATTAATCCAAATACAAGGTATAGTGTAAGTAACAGCAAGGTACCTGTCCTGTATTTCTACAGTAGCAGGAGGGAAGGGATGGATGAATGCCTGGGAGGAACCAGAAAGATAAAACGTGCCTAAAGTTGGAAAAGTTAAGTGGATGTGTGTCGGGGAACACTTAAAATATAGAAACTATATGCAGAGCAAGGTCTGACAAAAAATAAGGCCTGCAAAAAAGAGACTTAACACCAAGTTGAATTCAGTTGTGTAACTTTGTTCAGGGAGTTCTAAGAGTACAGAGGCCAGGTTTAGACACCACACTTCTGGCTTGACTGGTGCATGGGGCTCTCAGCCCAATCCTGGGTCCAAGTGCAGAGGAGGAAATGGGCAAATTTGAATTCATGATCTCAGAAGTACTTCTAGAATCCCCTGTGTCTCCTAGCAATGCTTGTGCTAACAGCTCTGTAGTTTTAATTGGAGCAGTGAGAGAGACCACCCAATTTTAAATTCATCAGAATATTATACAGGCTATAAAAATGTAAGCTGAAGGGTAAAGGTGAAAAAAACCTTTATTTCTCACATAACTCGTGCATTATTTTCCATTGACAAAACTCACCGAAGATGAAGTAGCACTGCTGGTTCTCTTCTTTCTGTTATCAGCATAATTATGATTATAAGCCCTTTAAAGGCTTTCCAAATAATAGTGAGAGGGGGTTACATTTCTGGGAGATTCACAAACTCAAGTGTTGTTTATCGTAGAAAGATTTAGAGAAATAAGGAAAGAACAAAATTTGTTCTTTATAGGCAGCATAGCACAAAAAAACCCTCAATGTGAATAAAGTGGAAACAGTAGTAATGCATATGGTAATGTCTGCAGCAAAATATGCTAATGTCATCTGGTTTTTGCATGCCATCCAAGCAGAGAAGTAGAAGAAAAAACCCAAACTATTAGAACGTATTGTATCAGTGCCTTCAGTGCTTTTCACCTGACAGCCTAATCTCCTGGCAGGATGGAAATCCTTTACCTTGGGTGTTATGGTTCACTTTGATCACAAAAACAGGTGTATAAAAATCACTGCTGTTCCTACCCTTATGGTAATAGATGGAGGTAACACAGCTTGCTGCAATACTAAAGGAACTGTAGCAGATTTCATTTTACTATCCCTTCATAAGTACTGTGTTTAATTACTTGGATGACATTCCTCCTGCAATGAGAAGGAGATTTTGTACCGTATCAGTGAAGTTACACGAGCAAAACATTTGGCCCGGGACTAGAGGGCACTTCCCTCTCTACTTAAGCACAGGCGCTTTGAAAGAAGGAAAATGGAAATCATTATTTAAGAACAGGCTTCCCGTTATCGTAGGACAGAAAGTGATTAACGAATGGACTGAATAATACGGAAGCTTTAACTGCCGACTGTTTTCATATCTGACTGAGAAATGTCAAAAGATGCTGCAACAAAATTATTCTAAGTCCATTTCCTTCCAGTTCCCCTTGTCCCAGGCTTAGTCGCTGTCAAAGTGCTCCTTGCCAATAGCTGATGTTAGCCGGTATTGTACTGGCCCAAAAGAGCAATCATCATTTTAGCTAATAAGGTTATAATGACTCTTCCTGCCATTACAGTTCACAGTTGGCAGAAGACCTGCAGCAGGTGGATTGAGGCTCCTTTCTAACAAGCCATCATCACTGTACTCGTGTTGTGTCAATAAGAAAACTGCTGTCCTCTGTTCCCCACTTCACAGATTTTTCTTCACTTGGATGCCTTGCCTCCAAGTTAAGCATTTTTTGGAGTTGACATTCGTTTAAGCAATTTAGAGTTGTCCTGGGAATACATCCCGACTCTCCGAATTAAAGTACTATTGGGAGAGAGATGGGGAAAAATCTTCTATGAATCTTTCTGTACAAGGATTTAAAAGAAAATAAAAACTAAAAAAAAAAAAATAATTCTCTGCTTAAAGACAGAGTGGGGATGTGGTAGAACAAAGATGGTCAGTGAGCAAGATTGGAATTATTGGCAGATTTCCACTGAGTAAATTGAAGCTGTTTCAATTTATGGCTGGTGAGGATTTGGACCCGTGTCTCTGATAAGAAAACTCTTTGCGGTATGCACTGTTCTTTTGCAGCAAGTGCCTCATTTAATTTTAGTTCAAAATAGGAATGATTTGGCTGGCATGTAGGCTGTAATATCAAATTCAAGTCACCAGATCGTGACTGATGTTACTGATATTTATTCAAAAGCCTTGCAACACCGATATGTTTTCTTTACTGACCCCCTGCTATTCTTTAAGGTCCAGAGGGAATTTTATTTTAACATCCACAGAGCTTTTTTTAAAAACAGATTTCACACATTTTCCACTAGCTCTTTGTACAGATGTTGAAGCGCCAAACACAAGATTGTTGTCATTTTGACAACCGCATTACGTTCTCAGATACACTTGAATTCCTCCTGCAGAGGTGAACAGGCGAGCGGTTATTCCGTGACAACAGCACTGATAAGAGGAGGTGAACAGAATGTCTTTATGTCTGTACTTGTTGTGTCCCATATATATGCCGGTGTATGAAAAGAGCCTGTGAGGCTGCCCTATTTTTCCCCTATTGATTATTTTACCTTATTTCATCAACTAGAAAGACCAAGAATGGGGCTTCTTTTCACTTAACAATCGTAACTTATAAATCTGTGATTTATTTTTTTTTTTCTGTAAGACCCAACCTTAATTAATTTTTTTTCTATCCCTAGAGCTATCACAATACAGTTATTAAAATTTCATCTAAACTCTTCTCTTTTCTGTTCAATAGCTCTTCCATAACTTAGGAAACAAACAAACAAACACACACTTAAGTATTTGTTTCAGTGTTGATTATATTTTAAAAAAATAGTAAAAAATGTAAAATAAGTACCTAGATTTTAACAAGCTGTTTCACACAGAAAATGAAAAGGCTTAATTTTGAAATGTTAACTGAAATAATGCATTTTACTGGTCTGCAAAAATATTTTTGTTTTACTCAGTTCTCCCTGCCTGTTAATCTTTTTCCTAAAACAACAGTTTTCAATTATTTTTTCCCTCTCATCTCTAGCTGCTGGTTCTGATAATAAATTGAAGTTCATGACAAGGATAATTTTCTTATGTATCCTTATTTCATTTGTACCAAGATAGTTTTATTACTACTGCTAATGGGATGGTGATAACGACAGGAATCAAAACTGAGTGAAAATAACATTATAGATGGAAGAAAAGGCAGGAGAAAACAGGTCTCATGCCCTAATTCCCACACCAAGACAGCCAATATATTTGCAGTTTTTTCTCCACCTATATAAATGTCTTCTGTTATTTGTACTATCACTTTGATTAGTCAGGAGAGAAATTAGGTGTTTTCTTTCTATATGTAAATCATTATTTCCTTTTACACAAAGCAGTTGAACAAAGAAATACATTTAAGTAACCTTGAACTCGGTGTAATTACCTGCCTTTATGGAAAATGGCCTTGGGTTGTTTTCCTTTGGGAGAGTTATAGAACCACCAAGGTGAAAGGCTCATCCCTCACTCTTAAGGTTATATTTTGCCTTCACTGTTACCTCATTGAACATCTGGATAAAGGTGAAGCTTGAGGAGGTGACAAGGAAGGTGACTCTTGCTGTAGAAACCGATGATGGAGTAGAGCTCTTTTTAGTCAGATTAATGTCTTGAGTCAGTGGCTCAGAGCTGTCCTTCTGTATCCAGAAATGCCAGGAGTTTCTGGTGTCCTTTGATCTACATCCTTTGCCTCAAAATCAAAACAAACAATTTGAGATAACTGGACCTTTTGGGTTTACAAATTAAATAAAGGAAAAAGGTGCCAAACCAGCTTCAGCTGCAGCAAAATTGATTTATAAATCGATTCCCAATAGGAAATATTTGTGAATTAATAAAATCAGATGGCACTGTAATGGTTGTGTCTTTAAAGATGTATTGCATGGGCACAGTTCAGCAACAGTTTTTCACCCTGTGTCTCCTCCTTTGGACAACATTTAGTAATATACAAAAAGAATTAAATTACTTGCTCTAAAATCCATGCTGGTAATAATTTAGTAGGACAATAATGTTGTCAAATATATTGTCAAATTCTTTGTCAAAAGATTCAGTGACATGACAATACAAGATTATTCAGTGACTATCACAAAAAGGAAGTAAATTGTATGCCCTAACATAACGCTTACTCTTAACCTAACTATGGGAAGTAGAAATTGGCTGTAATAATTTCCCAAAGCTTTTAGAGTTTAAAAAGCTATATTTTAAGTGAAATATTCTCAAAAAAGAACACTCTTGGCTGGCGGAAATATAAAATGATAGGTTGAAAGAGCATCAGTATGTGCTAGGATAAATGGGCTGATGCTTAAAAATGCACTAATTGGAATATCTGATTCAAAAATACAATTTAATAGGTCCAAATCATGTGAGAGACTTTTTTTCATGAAAGTTGTTCTTCATGGAAAATAAACCTACAAATTTAGGTTTCAGAAACAAGAATTATATAGTCAGAGCCAGTCCTTTAACTTACAGAAGTAGCATATTCATATGTCACTCAATCTTGTCATTAATTGGCAAGTTTGACACAAAATGTAAATAATTTCACTCCTGAGTTATGCACATTAGAAAGGAGCCTTACCACAAAGACATTTTCAGTTTATTTCAAGGAAAGTGCTGGTTTCTTAAGAGATATTGGAGAGAGAGGTGAGAAATGAAAACAAACATTGGGATCAAACAAAGAGTAGATCTCAAAAAGGCACTTTTGAATATGTATCCCCTGGTGGAATCTGTAGCCTTGAGACACAGCAGGGGGTGTTGAAGCAGATCTCCTCCTCTGTAGTGCAGAGGTAAAATTTTGATTTCATTTTATATTTTTCCCACAATTTTTAAACCTGCTTAAATTTTCATAAGAAGTTGCCATATACATCGCTGGCCAGGCATCCTTAATGCCTGTGATTAGTGAATTTTGCAAGGACTAATTAAATAATAACTAAATCAGAAAAAAAACAACAGTGGAAGTATATGCACTAAGGTTTCCCACAGAAGCCTGTGTCCCAGGCCCTAGTTGAAAGGGTGGGGTTTGGTTTTGCTTGAGTTTTTTTGAGTAAATCTTTCACTGAGGGCTGTAGTCTAAGGTATATTTCCAGCTTAGGATATTCACTTGTGATGAAAGTAGTAGTTTTGGAACTTCTGGGAAGCCTTCAGAATGTCCTGAGAATTAATCACAGTAGATCAAGACTATGGCAGACAGATCAAGACTATCTGTCACATTAGCCAGGGTTTTATTTCATTCTTGATTCAGATTGCTGTGATTAGGAATATGTGGTATTTGAGAATCTGTGTCATGTTGTCTCATATTTTAGCATTGCTAAAGATTTTATCCAGCTGGGTCTTAAAAAACTTTCAAGGATGGAAATTGTGCAACCCCTCAGTTGCTTGATCCATTCCTACAGTGACTCTCCTCATGACAAACCTTTTTTTTCTTATATCTAGTCAGCACCTCTTATGTTTCTTTTTATGCCTTTTTCCTCCTGCCATGATCCATTGTAAAAAGACTGGTCCCACTTTCCTGATAATGTCTTGTAAGATGCTGGAAGGTCCCTGACTAAGCCTTGAAAAGAAATATAATTTCAAATGTAGCAAATGATGTTTAACTTTTGCTCCAGATTTCTTTGCTCCCCAGACAGAATCAGAGTTGCGGACTCTTTTCGTAGGTTCGTTAAAGAGACTGAGATGTGCCAATAATATTCAATGAAATTTATGATAATGGAAAAAATACAAGCAAGAGAACTGAGGAAAGGCAGCATGAGTTGCTCCAACCCTGACTCTCCAAAACCCTAAAATCTAAACAGCTGAAATGAAGGTAACTGACAGTGAACACAGATGAAAAAGTGACTTTTTAGCTTAGTAAAATATCAGGAGATGGCATGTTGTATAAAGACAGCTATTACTCTGAAGTCAGTTTATGGAAGACTGGAGAAGTACATAAATGTATATAAGATTAGAAATCAAATGGAAATATATAAGTTGATAGACGATGCCAAAAAGTATAGATTTTGACAGATCTGAGTTCCTGTGAGAACGACTGACTGGAATAAGAATTATTGAATATATAAATAGGCTTCTGTGTGTGTCAGGCTCATATTTTCTGTTATTTTCATTTTATTCCACTGCACAGAATGTCTTGAATGACCAAAATGATCTGAAGCATTCTTAAAGACCTATTTAGGAAACAGTTTACAAGCTGGACTGAAGTCTGTGTTGAGCAAACTTGAAAGGCTTCGGAGTTTGATTTAGATAAGCTTGCAAAACGTGAATGTTTATTTGAACCTATTTAACTTCTTGTAGCTTGTTTTTGTTCTGGATCCAAATGAGGCTTTCAAAGCTGTATTGGATGTATCGTTGTAATAAAGAAGAAAATATTAACAACTAAAGTGTTTGAGCTTGAGTTGGCAGGGAATGATTTTCTTCTGCCAGTAAAATTTGCAAGAAATCGACATTCTTCTTTTTTGTATCTGTAAAATACTCATGTTGTGTCATGAAGATGAGGAAAAAAAATAAAAAAAGAAGAAGGCAGAGAATATACTATACAGTATTGAATGGGTGAGGATAGTTACCCAGGGTATAAAAATCTCTGTGTTATTTTTTATACACTATGAAAACTGCTAATTGACTGTGAATCTATAATAAAATTTTGTATTTCTCAAAACTATTATTTTAACAGAAATACTCATAAAAATAAGTATTGGAAA